>JAEIIF010011555.1:0-36644 GCA_018874455.1 Drosophila trapezifrons
TCTGAAGCAACATGTTAAAGTATTTTATACCTTTTTATTGACTATTATTAATTACTTTTTGAATCGTAAAGTACTCCCCAAACCATATTTTTAGGTATAATAATATTTCGCATCTACAAATTATCCAAATAAAATAGTTACTTTATAAAACATTTTCTATTATAGAATTTAAATTCGTCTTATTATTAATCAATTCCACCATTTTATTAATATCCTTTTCTGGCACTTATAATCCAAACGTAAGTCTTCATTATAACATAAAAGTGTTCCTAAGCTTTACCTATTACCGAACCTAATCTCTCTTGAAAAGCCAACCAAGAGGTAACCAAATTCCAGCCAAATCAAATGAAAGAACCAAGGCCAGACCGAATCGAAACCATCGAGTGCATTCAGTCCGCCGATTACATTTCACACAGAGAAATTCAGAGAGCTCTGTGCCGACGATCATTTTACAGGCTATTTTTGCGTGTCAACACTGAGGGTTTTTTTTTTGTTGGGGGCTTGGGGCTTTGCTGGGGATTGGGTTTGTTGGCCAAAAGTGTTGCCTCATTAGGCCACTGTTCACTGGGAAAAAGTACCGCAGACACACACAGCCGCACACAGAATCCCTCTCGTCCTGGGCCATCGATAGGTATTTGGGGTCTAATTACAAAACACAAATGCACTATAATTTCAAAGCCCAGCAGCTTCCTTGTTCCCTTATTCAGGCCCGTGCATGATTTCGTAATTTAAACGGCAATCACCTCGCTCTCGGCCCCCCTGGCTAGCCCCGACTCTCCCCATACATATATCCACCATATGTCAACAGGCAACAAACAAACTTCTGTCAGCAAAATCATGCAAAATGTGACACCGAGCGGGGAAAGGGATATTTCGAGTGGATCTGAGGGCTGGAACAATGTATCCTCGCCCCTAAATCCTAACATCCCCCGCTCCTCTCTCTGGCTGTCAGTCGTCGTCGGGTTGCGTGTCATTCAAAGTTTATTGATTCGGATTGAAAAGCTGACATTTGCACATATTTCACAAATTTTGCGCTTTTTTATGCGGACGATTGGTTGTCGGGAGCACAGAGGGTGGGAGGTGGCTCGAGAGTTAATAGTTCAATGAGATTTTCATTATTGTCTATAAGCCATTTTTGATTCGACACTGATAAGCCGAAATAATTGGCAAATGGCAAGAGCTGAAGAGGCTTCTGTGTTCTTGTTTATATCTCCTGCTCAAATCATGATCACTTCTGCCATCCTTTGATTTTTATCTGCAACAGCTCTCGTTAATATTCAGTTTCCCCCATTTTATGCTTATTTGTAATGACCTTTTCCTCCGATTTTCCTTCTAAGAGCAACTCTTGGGAAATACCTCTGGCAAAGCGAAAAGTATAGAAATTGAGGAGCAAAATTAAGAAAGAAATCATCTTGGGGGGAAATGCAATCTGTAAGCGATGCTGCCTGATTGGGTTTGTCTGCTCCCATTACGACCTTGGGGCGTTTTTCCCGGCGGAGTTTCCCCTTTGAGCCCCACCCCTTCCATTTTCTCTGGAGCAATCATACAGACCATTTAACTTCAACGACAGTCTGAGGAAAGAAACAGAAGGACAGAAGGAGCCGAGTGTTTCCGACTAGGCTCTCTGGCCAAAGTTCCGCGCTCATTACAATTATATTTGCAAAAGTTTTCCCTCTTCCGCTCGATTTTCACGCTGCCTTGTCCCCGATTTGCAATTTTCAACTTGTTGCCCTTGACTCGGCCTGAGAGGGAGCCTTGGAAAAATTCAGCTCGCCTTTTTATTATTCATGTGTTTATTTGTTTATCAAAATACCAAATTTTTTATGAGGCAGACAGGAAGACAGGCCTGGGAGATTCATTTGAGGATCCTGCAAAATTAATATTGCAAAGGTGTCAATGCCGACAGGATGAAGACTGAGGGTAATATTTATGGCTCTCGCAATGAAATTGCAATTGAAATGGATTCCCGTTGACCCCTGACCTTTCCGACAGCATCACAACGTTTTTCATAACCGTAAATTGGCGGGAAGGGCAAGAGCGACAGGCCAAAAGGGCAAGTGCCACTTCTGCAGTTGCCTTTTGTTCAGAAATTGATTTGTTTACGATTATTTTCCAAAGGAAATCCCTCCGGAGTGGCAAAGCTCCGGGAGAGTATGTAGTTTCTGTAATTGAACCTTAAATGTGAGATGTACATTTATCTGTGAAGTTTTCTGTGCTTGAGGCTTGACTTTGATTTACTTCAAAGGTAACAGCACGCAGAATTACTAAAGAATTAAATATTATTCACAGATTTCGTGATATTTGTTTTAGTTTTTAAATAAATTATTTTTGCTTTAACAATATTATTTACATTTGATTTATTTTATATATTATATATATTTTATTGTACATATTATTGTATTTTTAAGAGTCGCTTAGCCTTGGTTACTGGTGAAGAAGAGGTGGTTCCCAACTTAAAACTGTCTCTCCAAGCCTGTCTTAGCCAAGAGTGTTCTGTTTTTTAAGCCAAAAAGTCACGTTTTAAATTTTTTTTAATCAACCCGATTTTACCTATTTATGGCATATCCTTATCCATAAAACGTTGCATTTATTTACTTAATAATTTTTTGTATAGCTCCTAAAGCGCCAAACTACTATGAAGCGGATGTTATGTGAAACTGGGCTACAAATATGCCTAATATTTTCAATGGCCAGGTGGCGCTAGTAAACCTATAAAATGAATTTTCATGAAGTTGAAAATAATAATAATAATAGTCTATAAATAATAATTAAATAAATATTAATAAAAACGCCATTAAATAAATAAAACTGCAAAAGCTGCCATTAAAATTTTCTCTCTAAAAGGCGAAACTTGGTTTTATAGCAAACTTTGAGTGAAAGCCCTGAGTCCTTTCGAAAATAACTCATTACAGGATAAAGCTTTAACGTGTCCTGAGCTTTCATGAAAAAGCTTTTGAGGAAATACCCCATAATTATAGCCATAAAATATATATTGCCACAACTTCGTCACTATTCCCAGACAAATGCCAATCGATTAACATTTATAAGCTCAAATTTCTAAACTCACACAATCCATCTACTTAACGAGCCAATAACTTTACACCGAACAATCCCACGCCAGCTGGAACAACAATAACAATTTACGATCATTTGCCGAAAAAACAACTGAATATTTAGCCAGAAATAAGCGAATGCCAAACCCGTTTCGGCTGCAATTTGACGAGAGCCTCAATATTCGCAGAAACAAAAATCAATTCCGGCCAAGCAATCTTGGCTGAGTCATTCCCAATGGCATCACGAAATGGATAACTCCGGCCGAAGGTGTCATCTTCAAGTCGGAGTCTGTGCCAAAGGTCGTCCTTCCTCAGTTCACACGAACAACAAGCAAATGTAAAATAACAAACTACAAATAACAAATAACAGACGAACAACATTGAGGTTGTCGGCTCGGATCGGATCAGCGAAGCGTTTGATAAAGGTTTCTCAGTTTTATGACTCGGCCATTTTGCGGGGCCTTTGCCTTCTCGTGTCTGCGATTACTCGAGTACACAAAAGTCGACCCAATTACGACTTGTTTGTTCTTAAAGTGAGACGTCAACGTCATCATCCCCATCCACGGGTACTCGTATACTCAAATACTTGGATACTCAAACACGCGGATACTCAGTCATCGCCATGATCATCGCATTTCTGCAGATGGCCAGCCAGAAATCGAGCAACAGCCGCCGCTGACCTTGCCTCCAATTTTACTCCAATTCCGAGGCATAAAAGCGAAAATCAATTCAAATGGTAGCCAACGGAAAACAGCAACAGCAACAAAAAAATAAAAAATAAAAAATAAAGGAAAAACTACAAGCAGCGTAAAAACTTGAATGGTAAGTTGGACTCCATGACGTATGCTTAACGTTCAGCAAATGTTGGCTATTCCAAGATAATGTCTTGCGATGTGCTGATCTGCCTTAATGATTTTTTATTGTTGAGCTACGATAATTTACTCTAAAAGATATAATTTATTCCTAATCTTTGTTTATAATTTAAAGGCATACTTATAAGTTAACACATTATTTTAAGTCAAAAGGGAAAAGGATAATGCTTTACTTCATTATGTTAAATAATCTTACAAAGGTTGCTGTGTACTTTAATGTTTAATTTATAATTTAATGTATATTTATTGAGAAGAACGTTAGCTTAGATAGTTGACACAGTTTACAATACTATTTATTGTGTAAAGAATTATAATTATAAATATTTATTAAAGTCAAATACATTTTCAAGACTTTATCATAAGGAAATCTAGTAACCAGCTTACAAGCATCTCTTGGCAGTCGCTAAATAAATTCCTTGGCAAATTCCATAAAACATACAATACTGCAATTAATTCTGATAAATACAGATGGAATTTGACACTCTTGGCTGAAAAGCATAACTAACCCTGGCAGCCAGACCAAACTCTGGCACTTGGCTGACAATTTAGCCACCAGCTTCTAGACCAAATTCTGTTGGCCAGCGTCTGCGATTCTGTTGGCCATTCGATTCCAGTTGGAGTTCAACAAGCTCCAAAGGCTGCCAGCTCTTAAGCTGACCCTGTTCGCACCTCGTTATGCTTCCACTGGCATTTGGCCGAGCTCCTTCATAAGTACTCCGGCATCTGTATCTCCGAAATGCAATCTTTTCTCGCTTATTCATGCCATTTTCTGTATGAAATTTCCCCCGAAGCGCTGTCTATCATCGGCATCATCGCTGCGGAGGAGACTTGTGAACTTTGCAATCCGATCAGACGGGGTTCGGATGCCTCTGGCCTTCTGGAGTCAGTGTCTTTATATTTTTGAATGGATCTGCCATTAATTTCAATCATCTCAACAGCACATTTGCCATCGTGATAGTAATTGGTTTTCCGAGCTGCAGTTCGGTTTTGTGTCTTTTTCTTGTCACTTTGTTGTTGAACAATTTCGGTAAATGTACGCTTGTGTACATCAGCCATTCATCAAATGGCAATTCAATCATTTTTTGTGGCATTCTCTAAGAATAGAGACTAGATTGAGTTGTAAATAATAATAGAGCCGAGTGTCGTTGATATTGAGGGAAGAACATAAAATTCTGTGTGAAACTGTCAGAGATTCCTGAGGTTATTCAACATTTTTGGGTTTGTTACTGCATTGGTTAATGCTCTGTCTTGGCTAATTGTTTATAAATACTTGGCTAAGTTAGAAGAAGAATTTGAGTTTTAATTTGAGTTTTTGAATGCTCTAAAAGTTTTATTTAATGCTCTAAAAAATTGTAGTAAAATCCAATTATCTTCTGAGTGACCCACTTTGACTTGCACATTTTTATGGTAATTCCCTAAGCACTAACTTAAAGCCAAAGTAAATTGGCAAGAAAAATACCCAAATTTCAAAAAAATGAAGTCACCTCAGAGCGTCACTTGAACGGATGACTGGCAAGTAACCGAAAAAGGGAGGAAAAGTATCAATCAACGTTGGGCAACTGGGGACAAATGAACTCAACTAATCCGTCGAGTGACAAAACAATTTCGCAAAGTCGCTTTCGACCCATATGGCGGGGGATTCTGTTCAACTTCGATGAAGGAGCTCCGCTTTTGATTACAAAACCGAATCGACAATTTGCCACAATTTGTGGCGAAGCGAAACCTTTTAGCCCAGATGATGTGTGGGATTGGGAGAGCAGAGTGCTTGAGTGGAAGGAAGGGGCGGAGTTGCGCAAAGCCGAGACAAAGGCTGCTGATGATAGATCACGGCTCGTTTCTTCGCCTTTTTTTTTCCGGCTTCGACTTCGGCTTCTGGCGGATGTGGCATGTGCCGCCGAGCCATCTCCAGAGGATGTTCTCCTCCTCTTGGACTTTGAGCCGGACTGCTTAGCATATCCATTGTTGATGGCAGCGCCGCGATAATTATCATTCCGCCGCCGTTCTGCCTTTAATTACCTTCCACTTCTGGCTTTGCATAATTGCATTGTTTGTTGCCGAAATCGTCATTAGAATTTTTATTTGCACAATAATCAAGTCGGCTCCAAAGTCATAAAAAAAAGAGAACAGCCCGAGCCACCAAAGTGCATTGTTTTTGTGCAATGGCAGGGAATTTTTTGTTGTTTCGGCCAACTGCAAACTCCGAAATCCAAACCAGAACAATGAGAACTAAGTGCGTTTATCAAAATGTTTGCGGTCTGTTTGCCAGTATTTTTTGTTCATTTTTTTCCGCTTTTTTCCATCAAGTGTTTTGGGAGGTGGAGAGGATTTCGTTAGCCATTGACAAATGATGCTGGGGATGAGGCATTGCCGGGCCAACTGATGAATGAACTGTCCCAGAGAGGATGCAGACGGTCCAACAGGGCCTTGGACTAGTTGGCTTAGATTAATGCTTGGGGTGGGTTCATAAAGAGGGTTAAATAGTGCTCTGCTATTTAAATCACTTTACTACGAATCAAAATGCACTTAAATTGCTTTATATTTTCCCAACGCTCACTTAATCTATTTAAGAATCAAGTGTGCTCTTACGATGCCTTAACTGCAAAGGCCCTATTGATTTCAGCCACAAACAATAAGCAGCTTGTGGTTAAAAAGCGATCAGTTAGAGGTCAACGCCAGGCGACCCTGATGTAATGGCACCCACCAACTAATCCAGTTCTCCACACACAAAAGAAGACCCTTCACCGACTCGAATTAAAAAACATTTCTAAACTAATTAAATAAATTACGGCATTAGGCCCATTAAGGCTGACAACAGAATGGAAACGGAAGAGCCGGGGAAAAATGCGTTTAGGGAGCGACGGCAAGTGTCATATCGCGGCGACGGGAAGCCGACATTTATAAGCCACATAATTACTTGATCATTGTTTTCGTCACGTATTAAACAATTTTTCAGCGCCAGCCAGAAAACAGAAAATATGAAATACGAAGAAGCCGCTGCTGATGATAATGATGATGGATCTGCCCGCCTTCGGCCTTCGGATGGGTAAAAGTCAAGGCCGTCGCCGCCGAGTCGGCGTGTGAAATCATTGGAAATTGTGTGGAGGCGTTGGAAAAGCCTCGGCTGGGATCGATTAATTGTACATTATCGCCGGCCGCCGATCAATTGGGCAATGGAAACCCGATTTTCAGGGGGGGAGCGACGGCGACCAACGCCTAATGATAATAAGCGATTTTCAAGAAGTCCATAAGGCAACTGCCATTGCCCATTTTCAGCTTTTCAGCCGACTGGTGCAGTGCAACTGGCGCTGATTAAGGGAATTTCTCACACAATCCACCGCACCGATACGCCGAAACTTGCTCTCGAAACCGAAAATCAAGAAAACTAAGCCACGATAGACGTTTGGCAACGGCCAGACGATTGTCTGTGCTTTTCTCGAAGGTGAACCAGAATGCCGCTGCCACGTCTCCGGGTCTCGGATCTCGGATCCCAGGTCTTTTCCAGTCCCAGGTCTCTAGTCTCTAGTCTCAGATCCGCGGGTCTGTCGATGTCTGGGCAATTGAAGCGCACTGAGCGGTGAACCGGATTGCCACCGTGCACATCTTTTGAAAGTGAGCGGCTCCGCTGCGATGTGCCACGCTGCGACTTCATCAATTCTAGAGCAAATGAATGTCTCTTGCCAACGGCAGCGATGAAAATTTATTGCAGCATTCGATTTTAATTAGTCTAATTTATGATAATTTTTTGCAAATCGAAATTAAATGCTGTCGGCATTGCACAAGCGGCATCCGTTGGGAGTACAAGTTCTGGGAGGGCTCCATCAGCACCTAGAAATATAGACTATATTTGTAATTATCTTGTAAAGATATATCCTGCTAAGTGAATTTTAATTTAGAAAGAAACTCTTCAAGAAACTTAATACAAATTATTTATAAAATGTAGCTTACTACTAATAATAGCAAATACTAAAATTAAATTGTATTTACTTCTTAAGCAGACAAGTTTAAATATCAAGTCGGATCTGTATATATATTCTGAGCTCTGGAATTATACTGATCTAAATTTTTGTTCTGTAATTAAAGAAACAGTAAAAAATGATAATTACTTTAAATTCCTTTGATTTGTGTGTCCTTTTTAATATAAGAAATATTAAAACTCCTATTTTCTTACTCTCTACTTAAGAATATAGCTCTTATTTATGTTCAACACCTTTAAATTCATAAGCCTCCCTTTACCCAAACTCCCATTTGCTTTCCGCTTTTTCTCCCTAATTTTTCCAATCAATGCACGGTCGAGTTCGTTGCCTAAGTCTTTCGTTTATCCAGCGCTAATGAACGAAAATTTCGCACTAAGCGCGCGACAATTAAATGGAATTGCCGTTAAGTTGGCCAAGTGGCATCATCAATAAGCAGAAATTTGCACTAATTTTTTGTTGCCGCTTTGCGCCACAGCCGAGCAAACATCAACAAACCGCGAAAACAAAACAAAACAAAAGAGACACACTCGTACTCGTACTCGCAGACCCAAGATAAAAACAAAAATCCCCCGCACTCATGAATGAGAGAATAATACCCGCCAGTTCGGAGTTCGGAGAGCCACCGACACGATGATTTAGTTTTCCAGCTTCGGCTGTGGCTGCGGCCACGATGAGGTTGCTCTTTGGCAATTCCAGCGATGACGCGGTGGATTTAGCCGCTGGCAGCCTCGCTCATCTGCAGAGAGGGGCCCACCGATCGGGCCCAGCGAGTGCACTGCTCTTGAGTATAAAACTAAAATTGATGCGAATTTTTTTACAACTTTTGCATCAACTCCAAACGCGGCCACACGTGTTCCTCCGCTCGCAGCGCCTTAAAGTGAGTCCCGATCCCGATACGAGATCCGATCCGATCCGATACGATACCAAAGTGTTCTTCTCGTGCGCGTCAAAGTGCGTGGCATTCAAATTGTGCTGCAAAGTTGAGCAATCAACTACGCAAATTGGTTCCCATGAGGAGCAAACAGTGCTAGACTATAGTCAGAACAAACTAGGAGCAATATAAGAAAAAAATTAAGCGAGTGAGATGATATAGGCGGAATAGAAATATAAATAGTTAAGCAACCCCTAAAAGGATTTTGGTTTTTGATAAATATTTTTCTAGGCTTCTCAGACAGTGAGATTTTATTTTATTTATATTTTTTTTTACTTGCTGATTTCTTTTTTAAGTCAATAAATTTAGTGTGAATAGAGATTAAAAGCCAACGAAGAGCAGACAAGGCCAGTTTGTAAAAATGTTTATGGAGACTATAGCAACTATAAAAACTATAATTAATAATTACTCAAATCCATTCAAATATCTCTATAGATTCCACAAGCATTTCAACACTTAGGACTCGTCAGCTTTATAAATATTAATTTACTAATTTCAAAACTGTGAAAACCAGTTTTTCTAGATTTTATTTAACCAAAATCGATCAATTATAGGCTTCAGAATATAACTCTAACCATTTACAAAACATAAATTTAAATGAAAAAATTAAGTTATATAAAAATGTTATATAAAAATGCATGCCAAGGAAGCAATAATAATACAAATACCTAGCTTAACGGGCAGCAAGTCAACAAGCCAGCTTTTGAGTAACCAAATTATGATTGAACAATGTTGTAAACAAGAATTCAGCGCAATACCGTTAACCCCGAGATAAACAATTGGAGTTATTATCAATTAAGATCCATTAGAAGCATCCGTTGCCCCGCGAAAAAGTGAATGCAATCGTCGGCGGCAGCTGCAACATCGTCGCGACGGCAGCAATACTCGATTGTCCATTAGCAGTTGTGGTTGCCTCCTCGCAGCATATAATAGACATGTACCATAGATATAAAATCAAATTGCATGCCGCACTGGCCAAGAAGGAGAAGAAGATGCAGCTTCCTTTCTAAAAAAAAATAATAAGAAAAACCGAAAACAGAAAATTAATATCTTCAACCCACTCGACTCGTTTTCTTTCGATTTTTGTTTGTATTTTTTAGATAGGAAAAAATCACATTTAAATTACGTATTACCAAAAACGAAAAAAAATCACAAACAACAGACATCATGGCAGCGGCAACCACGGCGAACAAATCACCGCAGCAACATGAACAGCAGCCGCAGCAGCAGCAGCAGCATCACAGGCAGCAGCAACATCTTCAGTTTCAGTTTCAGTTTTGGTGGAGGAGCCCCTGCCTTCTGATAGTCGTGTTGGGCCTGCTTTCGATGCTGGCGGGGAACTGTGTCAATGGGGTAAGTCGGGCAGAGTCGAGTCCTCTTCCCACCGATCGTAATCGTAATAGTAATAGTAACAGTAATCGTAATCCTAATCCTAAGTAGTCCCGAAAAAATCCCACACTCCGAAAAAAACAGAATAAGAGGGCTTTTAGCTCAATTAAAAATTAAATAGGGGCTAATCTTGGTCTCTTAAAATATACAATCCATTTGTAATCTATGTCCACGGATATATTTCTGATTTTAAAAGCAAACAATATATTTTATCCCAGTGCAGAGACCCAGAAACCCCGTTCCCTTTGCCGATTGCCATTTTTATTGCCCGCAATCACGGCAAAAAAAAACATCTTGTGTAAAAGGGTTTTTATGAGCTTGGGAAATGGCTTATTGAATAATTTGGCGCTGGCAGTATCTGAACATTGATTTGACAACTTCATTGGCCGTGCCTCGGCGTGTATCTTTGGTGTATCAACGTGAGCCACAGCTGCCACACAAAAAAGTGTCATCTGAGATAATTTCGTACATTCATTCCGCATAGAAAGATTGCGCACACCATTTGTCTCTTGTTTGATTGGGATCTCAGCCAGCCGAGTGCCAGCAACAACAACAGCAAACTCCCACGCAAAGTTGCAGCCACAACACGGCAACACAAAAAGCAGCAACAGCAACACCAGCAACAATTACAATTGTTGCCTCAAAAAAAAACAACAACAAAATAGCCAAAAAAAGAGCTGGCTGCCTGCCTCCGCAGGCCCCTTTCTCCCTTCTGGCCATCTTCCTTTCATGCCGCATGCAATGTTGCAAGTGCAGAAGAGCCAAAAGAAGCTGGCCAAGATCGGTTGGGAAAAAGAGGGGGCACGAAGCAGACAACCTGTCTGCCAAAGTGTTAGACAACTTCTCACGTCCCCGCCAGAAATGCACACAAGAAGAGCTCCCTCTGGATAGGAGCCGAAGCTCTTTCTAAAAAGGTGTCGTCATGAGTCTTTCTTCCTCTGGCTTAAATACTCTAACTAAGCGGGGCCTTGAATTTTTTAGTTTTCCTTTAAAATAACTCTTAAATAAATAGTCCTTAAACCCAAAGAAAAAGTTTTTAGTGAGGTAAATTATACCAAAAGAGAGATTACAGATTTTAATACCTTTTCCTGCATTTCTTTCTTCAAATATTATATTTATTTATATTTTTCAAAGAATTATATATAGATTAATATATAAATTTACGGACACATCAGTTTATTTATTTAAAAGTGTAAACAACATTCGCTTATTACCATTTGAGTCATTCTCCTCGCTGTGTGTTACATTATCAATTAGCCTTGGTTACCCCTCAGCCGCGCTCGGCAAACAGAAATAAGAGGAAAAAGCAGGGAAAATTAACCATTTTCCAGTTGTAACTCTCATGCCATCTCGGCACAGCCTCGTCTGGTTGGTATTTAAAGGAAAATGGCCTGGCCAAAGGTTGAGAGTGGAGGGAAATAATTGATGGTCTGAGGGGCGCATCTTCGGGAGATTCGGGGTACTGGGACTGAATCTGGTTCGCTTTTTTTTTTTTTTGGGTTACTGAGGCAATGGGCGGTTAACATGGTTTGTTATTTCATTTCAGCCTTTGGCCGGTGTCTCTGGTGCCGTTGAAAATGTTAAAAAGCCCAGGAAACCCCAGTTATTAGCGTGAAAATTGCCAGTGATTGAGAAAAGTTAAGCCGAGAAACGAGGCAGTGCAAATTCGAAATGGAATCGAAAGGGGGGATGATGTCTTTCTGAATACACTAAGGGGAAGAGTTGGATACATTTTTGGAGAAGATACTTAAGTTTTTAGGTGAAGAAAAGATTTTTGAACCTAATATTAAAGTTTCAACTTTAAGTGTAAATGAAAAACATAATTAAAATCCTGTTCCTTCTAAATATCTCTCTGAATAATATATACTTTTTATAAATAATATTTTAGCCTACGAAACTGGTTTAAAAAGTTCACATTTATGAATAGATATCTCTTAAGTTCCCCGTAAATCCCTTATGTTTCCCATGAAGAACCGCCAGGCCTTTCCCACCCCATCAAACGGCTGAACATTGCCAATCACTTTTGCCCCGTCGAAACATCTTCCATTAGCATAAATTCGGCATTAACCCAAATAGGCCCCCTTAACCCCTTGAAGGCGGGTGGGCGGACGGGAGGAGATGCCGCCGAAGGGAGAGAGATTTATTTGAGCGTAACGGCGGCGGCAACAATGGGAAACTGCATTCGGATTAGAAATTGAGGCAAGATCAAGATAGATAGACAGATGCAACCTGCAACATGGGGCTGGAACCGATGTATGGATGAGTCTGCGCCATCGACACAAAAGAATCCGAGTGTCGGATCCCATCTGCTCCGACTTCGATACGTCGCGGCGGCCTTTATTGTTTTATTTTTTGCTCTTTTCGGCTGTTTGGCTTTTGGGCTCTTCGCCTTTTTGGCTCTTTGGCTTTTCATGGTTTCGTACGCATGAGATTGACAGTCGGTTGTCACATGGGGCACACACGCGGAGCACACAATTATTTGCATCTGTTGCAAGTGCACAATTTTCAACACCCACTGGTTCTTTTGTTGGTTTCTGCTTGTTTTTCGTGTTGCTGCATTTGCATTTTAAATTTGTGCTCCTTGTGAGTGTGTGTGTGTGTGGCAATTGTTTCAAATTGTAATTTGTTATTGTTTAGAGTTCATTTTGCTGCTGGTGCTTGAGCAATGTGTGGCTGCCACATGCCACCCACAATTGAAGGTCGCTGAGCGCGGCACCTGAGCTGAGATAATTCACACGGAGATCCGCCAAATGGAGTCATAATTTAATTCCATATTTTGTGTGTTGAGAGAATCGCTATTAAATGCATTATAATTCAATTTTATGTACCGAATGGGGGCCAATGGTATTCAGATATTTACGGGAAACTTTGTAATAGATATAATTGCTTAATTAATAATTTATTTACCTTTTTTTCAGCAAATCGATGGCTATATTGCTGGCGAGGATTACCCCGCCTACGATGCGGTGCCCAAGGGTCTGGCCTTCAACTGTCAGGGTCGCCAGCCGGGCTACTACGCGGACACAGAGACGCGTTGTCAGGTGAAGTTGCCCCTTAAATTGCCATATATCGTTTATATAATGACCTCCGCTTGCAGGTGTGGCATTGGTGCCTCCACTCCGGCCACCAGTACTCCTTCCTCTGTCCCAATGGCACCGTCTTCAACCAGGCCGTCCGCGTCTGCGATTGGTGGTCGAACGTGAACTGCGCCGGATCGGAGCAGCTCTACCAGAACAACGACGAGCTCTATCGCATCCCCGAGAAGCAGCAGTCGTCGAGTGATGTATGATATGAGGCCGATGATGAGTATAAGATTGGGACAGCAGCAAACGGAACCACAGCACAGCGCGGAGGCAGACAGCGGCAATTTCAAAAGCAACAGCAGCAATATCAGGAGAAACAGCAACAGCAGCAGCAGCAACAGCAGCAACATCAACTCAACAGCAACAATAGAATCGTAGATAGCAGCAACTACAGTAAAATGACCAAAAATAGCTTTAGAGGTGGCATGAGATTTACCACACCAAGTACCAATCCTCAATCGTCGTACTCATCATCACAGCAGCAACAGCAGCAGAAGCAACATAAATCTAGTAAAAATAGCGAAAGAAAATCAAAGCCTAGCAGTAGCAGTAAGCCCAATAGACTTAGCCATAGCGATAGGGAGAGCAACCAGAACCAAACTAGACCTAGGACTCGCACTAACAGCAATGGCCCGCCTCAGGCCAGGAAAAAGAACACGAGCAATAGCAACAGCAACACCAACACCCAAAGCCACAGCAATTCGCGGGGCAAGCAGCGTTATAACACTAATAAATTCGAAAATGACGCAGAGCTCAAGGATTACAAGAGCAAGATCAAGAACAAATACAACATCGATTATGATCATTCTTTGGATGAAGAATATGAAATAATCGAGGCCATCGAATGAGTGTTGGATGCACAGAAAAGAAAAGGAAAATGTTTGAATTTGATAGAAGCAAATTTTCAAAATCCACAAGTAACTATTGTCTTGGAAAAAGAAAACATTTTGTAAGCCCAAAATTTTAAAAAGATAAATCTCTATAAATTGCTCATATACTTTCGGTTTTAATATGTAATTTTTAACAAGAAATACCTTTCGAAATTACCCAATATAACACTCTTTTTTGCTCTGTGTAGCTTTGTACTCGTTGTTCTTGTTGTTGTCACAAAAACCTCAGATTTGGCGCTAAATTCCTCGTTATGTTTTTTTTAATGTTTCCCAAAATTATCAGTTGTAAATAATTTGTTAGTAATAATAACGAAATCACATTTCTTCCATTGTTAAATACCCACAAAACACACCTTTCATATTCATTTAAACAAAAAATACAAGTAAATAAAATTTGAAAAAATAACTGCTTTTAATTTTATGTACTGCTTGCTGGGGGCTAAGCAGTTTACTTCTCTTATATTAAAGCAGTGAAAAGCAGTCAAAAGCTTTTCAACTGCTTGGCTGATCTACATTTAAGATCGTGATCATATAGTCGTCCCTCTTGCACTTTTAAGTATTTTAAAGCTCAACTTGATGGCGATCAGCTGTTGATCATATGGTTTTGGAGCTTTCGATCCGAGTGGAAGAAGAAGAAGCTTTGGCAATTTGTCAAAAATTATTTGTTTTGTGTTGCGTCTGAAAAAGTATTTTGTTTTATTTTATTTCTACTGATTCCATGCTTTGATAATGTGCAAGGAGCTTGGGATAAACAAGGCAGTAAGTATGGACTATCGTGGCTGCCGGGCAGCGATAACAAAAAGAGTAATTTCAATGGAAAGCTGCTCGCTCAGGTTACTAACAACTTTTGGGAAATGTACACAAAAAACGCGGCCCAAATGCTTGGCGAATGAATGCTAGCCATGAAGTTGGTTACAAATTAAATGGAAAGACGAAAAGCAGACAATGGTTTGGCCGACATAATAAGTTGGCTAATCGCCCTTCACTGACTTATCATCTCCAGTAAAGGTTTGCCCGAAAATTCGTGGGAGGTCGCGCTTTTATAAAAAAATGGGATAGGTTTTCTGGCAATCCAAAAGCTAAAGAAACCTTAAGGAAATGTTCATCATCAGTTGCATTCATAGGTTGAGCTTCAACTTGGTTTGATAAATAAATATATATTGACAGCCTTAGCTACATATTTGTTATTTAAGAATTATTCTTCTTTACTTTTAAAATACCAAAAAAGCTAAAAATCAATTTAATTATGTTTAAATTCAACTAAATATGCAGGTTTGAGCACACTCAGGAATTAAATGATTAGGTTCTGATACAAATTATATTTTAGTATGGATAAACCGAATCTTTGCTTTAAAATAAATATTAAAATAATTTCGTCACGCTTTTGTAGACAAATATACAATTATATTTCCATTAATATTTGTTGGGCGATTTTAATAAATGAACAGAGAGAGCATTGAAGCTGTAATACCATTTTTCAGAAACTGAGCCAAGTGTTGAAGTCTTAAAACTCCCGCTTGATGTTGTAGGCAAAGCCAGGAAAGAGGTGTTGAGCGTTTATCTCCCTCCTTAAATCTCTGTTGATGTTATCCATTACCCTCCCCCCATCGGGCCATTTCCACGCCATCTACATTCAAATGAGGGGGAAAAGAGTTAAAGCCGAAATGGAGAAGAAGTAGTTCAAGTTTTGTATGCCACAGCGGGGAGACTTCATTTCCGCGTGCGGCAAAGGCGAATATAATCGCAGGTAATTATATACATCTATATAGGTATATATATCAGGCCACATACTACACCTACGCAATGCCGGTCGTCGTTCGTGCATAAGAAATAAGCCTCTCGGACTGCGATGCGGAAATATCGGGTCTTTAAGGAAATAAACTGGCCAAAGTAACCCACAAAATCGAAAAATAAGCTAAAACCAAAAAGCCAAAACCAACAAACCTAATTAAAAGTCAATTTCAATTTCAGTCATTAACCGAAAGCGGCACAAAGTGTGACACAGTTTTGTCCGGCGCTCTTAACCCTCTCTCGCCCCCGACTCGCCAGCACTGTAAATCACAAATAGTGTTCATTTTCTCGACTTGACTTGACCATTCACTCCGGTCACCCACATCCGAGCCGTTCCCCCAATTTCGGTTCACGTTTTTTAATGGGTTAGACAACAACAGAGGCAACAACTGGTAACTGGAGTCAAGTTAACACCATTTGCATTATGTAAGAAGCTTAAACAATATTTTTTTTTTGTTTCTTTCGTTGCCCCTTGGCAGCTGCTTTGTTACGGTTTTGCTGGAAGTGTCCACTAATTAATATGCAACTAAATAATTTACAATGTGACGCGAATTTCATGCAAAATATGAACCGAAATACGAGACGATGCGAGAGAGGGAAGGAATGGTGCGAGCAAAACAAGAAATTATTTCATTAACCTGGCTTCATGTTTATGTCGAAATTGTCTTTAATAAATTGCGCAAATTAAATTTATTTGCCAGAAGGGAGGCGGTTAACGTGGGCCAGAGGAAGTTTAAATACTCTTGAGATACTATGGTATTTTAAAAAGAAATTAATGGAAATAATAAATATAAATTAAAGCAGCAGTTAAAGCTATAATCAGGAGTATTTATACATTTCTATCTACTGTAAATAATAGATACTCAAGTCGATAAATAAAAGAAATCCATTGCAGTTTTAAAACGACTTTTCGCTAAGGCTTTTAAATAACTTTATCTTTGATGTCTAGCTTAAATTATAGCAAGAAATTAAAGCGTTTCCTCAAGTTTATTTTATTGGCGAATCTTTTAAGTACACTTAGAAAATATTTATATGTAGATAGAATTTATAGATTTATTTTTAGCTTGATAAAATATTAAAAGGGTTTTACCAGATTTATTAAGAGGGTTTTAATACCCAAAAACATGACAGAATAATATAATTAAAAATTTTGAATTGCTTTCTTTAGCATGATATCATAATCCCCCAATTTATGAAACTGAACCTCCTTGTTTATTAATATAACTGAGATATCATCCCTTGGCTAGCTGTCTGCTGGGGATTTAAGCATTTTTTTTGGTCTAATCATAAGTATTTATAGAAATAATTACCTTGATTACCACACTACTTATGTTGTTTGTTTAAATGTATTAATAGTTCCTGCACACTGGAACTCTTTTTATAATTGGAGAGCTTCGCCAAATAGTGACCAGGGTCCGAGAAAAAAGCAGGGTAACCGAGTCGGCAAAATGTCAGAAGGTCTTTCAAGGTGTCTGGGTCTGGTCTCGCAAAACCGGTAGATCCACGCACCAGCCAAGCGCTCGGAACTCATCTCAGCGCCACTCATCTCATCTCGCCTCCGTCGGATGTGGAGAGGTGGCTTCTGCGAAATCTTCTTGCCCATTTGCACGACCTGTCAAAGCGAATCTGGCTGCCCCGAGACTATGTGTGGACTCCGCCGACTTTATGCGACAGTTCAACTTCAACATTTGCCATTTTTGCATCAGGAAGATGCGCACTCCCCCCAAAATCCTCCACTGAAGCGAAGGCTATCCGCATTTGCAACTGGTTTTCTTTTTTTGCCACTGCAGTTTGGGATTTCTTGCCGTCTTATAACTATGTTTCGTCTTTTTCGCATGCGTTTTGAAAATTAATGCAAAACATTTCCAGCTCCAGCTGAGAGGCGTCTCTGTCGAACAGGTCCCCTAAAGTTGAAGTTGATTTGTGTGCTTAGTATAATTGCTGCGATTATCGAGTTGCTGAAGAGGCGAGTTTGGCTCTGAATTTGAGCTTGAGCTCTGCCTCATCTCAACTCGTCGTCGTGGGTAAGGTTAAGTCGGCGGTTTGCGTTTAGCGATTGTCAAGTGTATTCAAAAATACGAGAGATGCAATCTCCGACCAGGTTTTGACTGCGGCCTGTCTCGAATAGTCGATCGGCGCGCTGACGGATGGCAGTGGTCAGTGGCGTGGCCCCAAAAGGGGGGTTTCTTCGAAAAGATACTGATATTTACAGACAACATGCATTGAGTTTAATATACATATGTAATATCGAAAACTAAATTAAGGCAAAGTATTGGTAACCGTTTAAACTGTCGATAACACAAACACCGATATAGGTATTTCGTAATTATCGACACTATCGAAATTTAAACTATCAAACCAATTACCGTGTCAAATTGAAATATCGAACAATAAATTATCGTAAAGTATCGGTAACGTAAACCGTGTAAACGGTCGATAACAAAACCCGAATCTCAGGATATGGAAATAATCAACAGTATCAAGCCAAGCCAATCGATTACTTCGAAAAATAGCTATAATTAATTTTAATACAATTTAAATCTATAAAAATTAGAGACGCTGCAGCACATGTTCAATATCATCGATATATGTATACTTCAAAAAATAACGAAACACCTAATTTTTCCCATCCCCAATACCCATAGAGTTCATTGTGACAGATCTCTGATCCATTTGGATTTGAACTCTTGAAAACTTATGAGCACATAAAAATATACAAATTAATGAACGTTCATTATCAGGGCCATCTGGGAGGTAAAGTGGCATAATTAGTTGACTGATCTCTGATCCATTTGATTTTCTATTTATACTCCTTAAAAATTATGAACCCTCTGTATTTATAAAGAAATGAAGTGGACTTAGAGATCAGGGTCAACTCCGGAGACAAAAAGGGGTTACTGCTCTTGGATCAATTTAAAGTTTAACCTGTTAAAAGTGTTGAACAATATGTAAGGTCAATGTTTCTGCAAAGATAAATTTTGGTTTTATTTTGGGATACATCAAGTTTATTGGCTTAATGACTTGAGAGTGGAAATTACCTTATCTTAATTAGTGATGGTTTTGTTAATAGCTTTATATAATTATATACAATAATGATGCATTTCTTCAGCTTAATTTGTAGTTTTATTAATAAAAATAGATATTAATCACCATTAGTAAAATCCACAATGTATAAAGGAAAATAGATTAAATTGCTTTAAATTAGACTGGATGAAAGAGGGTAAATCTTTGCATTATTAATTATGTCCACATGTATTTAAGTAACAAAAGAAGTTTATTTAAAAAAAATACTTTCAATACAAATTCCAAAAAAGTATTTCTCTTATTTTTATGTTATTTATCTTATTAATTACTTAAATTTCAGATTTCACAGGAGACAATCATAAAATGCTAATATAAGAGCCAAAAAACACAGCCATTTGATTACCTTATTATTTATTATGTTAGCCTTATCTTAATCATCGGTCTACCTTCGTTATTATCAACCTCTCTCTCTCGATCTGTAAATATATTTTATTACAAAATCCCCGGCTAATTCAAGGTTCACCCTGACAAATTCGATCTTGTTTCCCCTGCCTTCCCATTTATCTCTTTTTCAATTAAGTATTCAATCTAGCCAAAAACCATTTTCTATGCTAATTCAGTAATCCGACCTGCCCCAAGCCTCCGATTTCCATACGATCGATGCGCCAGTCTCCCAATTCGGTCACACCTCGTGCTCCAGTTTTCGGACCACTTTTTCGCAATCCAATTTGTTTACCCTTTTTACCCGTTCATCTTTGTGTGAGTCTCTAATTAATTTTCGATCAAATTAAAACGAAATTTGTTTTTATGCCCGTGTTTACAGGGAGCCGCCGCCAATGCGATTTTCGGGCTCTGAAGACAAAGGGAGAAAGAAAGGCGGAAGGCCAGTGAAAAGGTGGAAGGAAAGAAAGACCACAAAAGATTGGATGCTCTACACACATTAACATAATTAAGGTGCCTGCCCAATGGCTGGCCATTGAGAGATATATCGAGAAAGACACGCACTTTTGTGCCGCGGCCATCAACACTACTCGAATCAAATGCAAATGAGGCGACATCACTCAGCGGCCGAAAGCGAAATGTGCATCGTCAACACGAAGACCTAGAGCTGGCTGGCAATTGCATAATAGAGCCAACCAAAACCAAACACGACCTCATTTACAAAATCGCAAAACTTCGATCGGCGATACACGGGCCAACTAACAGACGAACAGGTAAGCCTGATAGGTAACAACTCAGTGGATTAAACAAATATTTTTCTTTCATCTTTGGCAAGCAAGATGCCTTGAAAAATGTGCCACAAGACACAACTGCATATGGTAGTAATAGATTGCTTTTTGTGCTGTTGCACTTAGAAAAATGTTCCATAAAAGTCATCTGGAGGGAGAGCCATATTTTATGTTCCTTAAATGCCAGCGATGCTTTCATTAATTTATAATAATAATTCCAGGCTGCCTTATAACATTTTAATTAACTGAAACAAACCATTCTTTTACTGAAACACTTGAGCTGTAAGTCTCGCCAATTTTTCATACATCAGTATATACATAAACCCCAATATTTTTTCAACATTTTCTACTTAAATCTGGTAAGGTGTGTTTTCAGAAAAACCTTCAATATATAATGCACGCTTGTAAGAAATAAATCATACTTTTAACTAAGCCAACTCTAGTTTCTTTTTTGGCTAAGACATAACTGTCAAGGAATTTAAAGTAATTGGTTTAACCCAAAACAACTCAAGTAATAGATACTCCACCTTATTTCTAAACATACCTAAGTATTGATCTTAATAAGTAAAATTGTAACCATATTTTTTCAGCATTAATATTAATATCTGCATGACGTATACGCACCGTGAGCCGCTATAATGGACCTAATGGAGCTGCTGCATCAGCTTTTGTTGAACGTGTTCGACATCTTTAAGATCTACCTCAAGTTCGCCATGATCACGCTGGTCATCTACTTCCTGGCCGAGTGGTACATCCTGCGCTATGGCGCTGAACTGGAGGCCGAACTGGACGCCCATCTGGTGGACGGCGCCGAGCTGCGGCAGGAGTCCCCGGAGCGACCCGAATCAAACAGCACGCTGAGCAAGGTGTTCCGATTCGTGGTGAACTTTTTCATCCTATAATCGACTCCATAATATTCACTCGCCAAGGTCAATCGAGCAGCTGAATCGGCTGTGTGCCTTTTCGCGGAATTGCAATTCGATTCAGCCAGCCACATCTCAAGGCCCCCGCCCCGTCAGGAGAATGTAACCGCTTTTGATACAATCGAACCAGTTGCATTTAACAACAGAAAAAAAAACACAAAAAGGCAATAACGAAAAAAAACAAAAGCAAAAGCCACAGAGTAAACACAATCTGTATATGTAATAAACAATAACAATAAGGAGCTGAGCAAAAACACGTTGAACCGCTTTTTACTTCAGTAGGGATTGCGGGGCAAAGGAATCATTATTGTTTAAATTTTACATAGCATTTGGTTCTCTTGCTTAAGCAAATAAGAATGACTCAAAATCAGTTTGGGGTGGGGCTTTCACGAATCTGGGCTAATTACACAGTTGGCAGTTTGACAACAAAGAAAAAACCACAAGGAATTGCATTACAAACTTTGAAATTGCATTAAGGAAAGGCAATACAATCTGAGGATATTAATGACACTTTTTATAGACTTCTTGAGAGGGTTTCTTTATCACCAGAAACATTAATCACAGTGGAGTTGTCTTTTGTGAGTTAATATAATCAAAAGAATTGCAAAGAAATTGTCAGAAGTTTGGAATTTGTCAAACAGGAGTGGTTACATAAATTATATCCATATTTCTTTATATTTTCTACGCTGTAGCATCTTATGGTTTTATTTTAATTTATTTTGCTAAATGTATAAAGAGTAATTAATAAGCCAGAGGTAAAGCACACATTTTTTGGTAATGTGTTTTAATTTAGATTCGTAAACAAAATCATTTGCATAAGTAAAAAAAAACATCGCAGTAAAAGTTTATTTGTATTTAGAATAATTAAACGCCAAATTGCCAAATCGAAAGTAATTTAAAAAAAAAGAAAGAGTTAATAAGCCTTATATATCGGTTTCTTCAATTTTTCTGTCGATTTTACAATTTATTTGTCACCTCGTGTGTCTTCTTATCTTATTAAAATTATATGTTGATTAGTAAAGAAAAGATTTATTCGACATTATTTTCTTACATTTATCGTTTCTTTTCTGCATTTTCTTGACTATAATACAGGCAGCATCTATAATAAATGGACATTTTTACCCAAATGATATTTTTATCAGGTAAACATTTTGATTGACATAGTTAGGAAATTAACAGTTAAGACTATATTTCTAATTAATTATAAGAGTAAAAATTCGGACAACTTTATTAATTTATTTTCATCCTTATATTCGCCGCACTTCCCTGACAATTTGGCATAGTTATCACGGACAGCCCCTCAGGTAAATCCAATGTTTTTTAACAAATTGCTCTTTTTATCAGCTGGCATAACTCGACCGATCAGAGCTTGGATCTATTGATCGCTGGCTTGTTGTTGGCTGGTGCTTAGTCGACCAGTTAAGTAGTAGTTACAACACGTTGTGCCGACTCTGGTTTATTTTGTTTTTTTTTTCGGTTTATGTTGTTGTTGGTGTGTGGAACCTGCAACAAATGTGGAGTACCGGTTCAACAAACCGTTCGACCCACACAAACACTCACACACTGGCAGTCGCCAACGCACACAGATCCAGAGCCGGGCGACACGGTGCTCCCATTCTCATACACAGATAGAGAGGGGCACAGACACACCGAGAGCACAGGGCAACAAAGAATTACTTTTTAAATTTTAATAAAATGTACGAAAAAGCTATCAATCATACCTTTTTTTTTTAGATTTTCCTTGTTGATTTTATGGTATTTGTTTAAGTTTTCTATGACAACTGGAAGAGCCGTGAGCTGTGGGAGTAAGTTTAACAATTTTTACAAGATGCTTTTGCAAAAGATTAAACTTTACATTTGAAAATATTTAAATGCTCATAAGTTTACTTAAATAGTTCAGTTAAAATATATATACCATAATTTAATTTAAGAGATACCTATGTACATTTATATGGTATTTTTGTAATGCCTCAAAGTTTGTTACCTAGTGTAGCCGAGGGGGTCTCCAGGTTTGAATGTAACTAGATGCGAGATGTGAGGCACACGCCGTTAGCGATAAAGCACTCGACAATTCCGCATGCTACAGATACAGATACGAATACTACCTAAGATTTTAAGCCTGGCTCTGTTCCAATTTGAATACTCAGACAGTTGCAGCCTAAGCGGCAAGTTGAGTTCAGTTCAGTTCGTTTCAGTTGGGCTCAGCGCTTAAATTCAACTTTCACATACGGAACGAGCGCGCAGATGCAGTGCAGCATTATTACTATTAATGCTGCTGCTACTGCTAATGCACTGGGGGAAAAAAATCACATTTAAATTATTTAATGAAATATTTAACTATCTAAAAATGTGTCACAAAGCTTTTCTACAATAAATTAAATAAATAAAAACTTGTATAAGTATTTATCTGTCAGAAGGGAGCCACCTCTTCCTCATCAGTATTCGAACTTTAAAATTCAGCGTGAATATTCCCAGATTGCCGCCAGACCACGTTGGGAATTCTAGTGCAACTTCGCTAATGCTTCAGAGGCCCATTGTGGACTTTGTTCCGTTCTAAATCTCTAGTCTAGACTTTCAGAAGAATTTAATAGAAATACACAGCAAAATACTAATAATAATGCCAACAAAATTACTACTCTAGTTTATTTACAATAGTATGACACATCTTTTTTTCTGTGCACCAAAAGCTGCTATACTTTGTGACGTAATAGAGGCAGCGTTTGGCTGCAACGAGGCAGCGATATGCCATAAGCCGCTGCGAACGGGGCTTGATTGATTCCATTATGAAGAGAGCCGCGAAATGTTTTGCATTATTTTGCATTCGAAACGAATTTGGATCTGTGGGTTTTCGATCAATGGAATCCAGCTGGAAGTGCAGTCTTGACCAACTACTGTGGCCAGCATTTAATTGCCAAACGGGCGAGCGGGCGAGCCAGCGAGCGAGCGAACAAGCGAACCACGCGGCGTATGCGCAATAATTCATGAGGCGTTTAAATAATTTCTGTGTGTGTGACTAATGCGTTGGCAGATGGCCCGAGTTCGTTCGTTTGGCCCAAAACGCGGTTCATTAATTGAACTGTAACCGTAATTTGGTTGTGTTATTGTTACCATTATGTCATTGCGGTCAGCTGTGGAGGAAAGCAGAAGGAAAAGCATTTAAGGCACTAAAAATAAACAATGCACAGACAGGCATATTAGTTGGTAAATCGATAATGGATCACGATCAAGCTTGTTAAGTAATGGTAAAAAGCCACAAAAGGCATGGATTTATAATGGTAAGTGCAAAATTATTAAAGGAAATATTACGTTCCCGTATAAATGGTAAATACTTAATTGTAAGGCGGCTATTACCTTTAAATTTAGAAAATGGCGGGAATAAAAAAAATTTATTTGGTTATTAAGCTTTATAAAACGTAACACAAATAATAAAAAAATATGTTAATAAAGGAATTAAAGATAATTGAAATGTGTTTATAATAAAAATTATTAAAATAACATAAATACAAGAATTAAAGATGATTTAAATATTGTATATATATAAAATGGCTTTGTAACTTTCTTAAAAACCACAATCTGACAAGAAACTGATTGAACCGATTCTATTAATCTGTATAAAATATTTCTAGTTACTAAAGAATGTGAATAATTGTTTCTGCTTATTATTTGAATTTTAAATATAGATCACATTATTTTGATTAATAATCCTATACATAATTATAATAATTAATCCCTATAAGCAGGAGTAGTAAGAGAAGGAACACATAATACATGCAATAAAATATCTCTGAGATCTCTAGATATGCAGATATTATTGTCATAATATTTCTGACAAAGTTTTTGTTTATAAATTATCACTTATTATCTTAAAATAAAAAATATAAAGCCCATATATTATTCCCCAACTACCCTGATAAGCTCATACTAATTTCTGTTACATTTTCCCAATATTTTGCAAGAAGCCGAGCAAAAGGTCTGAAAAAATCTTAATCAATAAACCTGTTAAGCACGATTATTAACCAAAGCAGCCCAAGCTCAAAATGCAGAGCAAAGTCAGCAAAGACAGAGGTAAAGTCAGGGCAAAGTCAGCAAAGCCAGCAAAGACACTCACTCCGATTGCAGAATGCTGGCAGAGGAAAAGCTCGGCTCAGAGAGATCTCCGCCAGTCCGGGGCTCTGGCTCTCCGGGTCTGGAGCTCTCCGGAGCCCAGGGTACGGATTTCTCTGCTCTCTTCTGCTGCTGCTGCTGCTGCCCGCTCGGTGACAACGTGCTGCGCATGCGCAAGGCGGCGTCGGCAAGTGGTTAGCGTCGCCGAAGCGGCAATAAACCCGTTTTCAGAGCCGCAGACGGACCAAAATTAGCGAGCGCCGAGCCGAGGAGCTTTTGCTGGGGAAAAGCAAAGCAAAGACACTCCACAAAGCCAAAAGACAAAGCCAGCCGAACTCCCAGCTTGTGCCAACTGCTGCGAGTTGGCCAATACACGATCTGCAATTTCAGTCTGCAAGCGGTCAGCCAGGTGAACGGCAGCCAGCACACCCGGGCTCTGAGTGAGTGGGCGTGGCGATCCGATCCGATCGGTGCATATATAAATAAATATACACATATATGGACGGCGGGCATCTCTCTGTGCGTGAGAGAGTTGGACAAATTATATAAAAAGTGATCGAAATATATGGAAAAATACACGGAAAATCAAAAGAAATATCCCATGCTAAGTGCCTTACCAGTGTCCAAGCCATAATAGTGAACAGAAGGCATAGAATATCGGCAACTAAAGCCTTTTCTGTGGATTAAATCAAAATAACCGCAAAGCCAGTTACAAAATCAGCCAAACAACGATAAAAATTTCCACAAGTGCACTAACACAGGCGCCCGAACTCACCCAAACACACACAGACAAAGAAAACTGCAGCAACTTAATACAAGTGCAAAAAAAACAGCATAAAGAAAAGGAAAAACATAAATGACTTTTGCCTTTGTGTGATTTTGCGTGTGAGATCGCTTGGGCCTGTGTGAGTGCCAACTTTTTTATGAGGCTAAATCTTTATTGTTCATTTAGGAAACGCATTAAATTAACACAAAAATCAGCTGGAAAAATTCGTCAAAAAAATCAGCATACGCCAATAAAACGAATGCGAAAACGTTAAACCCTTTTGTGGATTATACAAAGCAAAGACAGCCTGCATAAAAGGTAAGACTGAAAATTAGCATCAAGTTAATTGTTAAGAGCTTCAGGGCTTATCTGCAAGTCAAACACCTCGACTAACGCCTCCTTCAAGCCCTGGCCCTTTTTTTTTGGGCTACAGAGACAACAAATTCTGGGTGTTATCTAAGAAAATTAAGGCTGATGTGTATTATAATGTACATTTTAAGGGAATAGAGGATGCTCCCAACTTATTTAAATAAAAAAAAACATTATAGAGTCAGAAGATAACATAAAATATAATTTAAAAATAAACCAATGCATTTATCAATTTTAAACAAACTTTATTTACTTGTTTTTAACTGTTGAATGAACTGTAATAGGTTCTAATTATGATAATATTTATCTATCTCTATTAATTCTCATTAAAATTGAGAGAATCACTACTGGCTTTACCTAAACTTTTTCAAAATCTTATTTAATCTAATTGTTAAGCATTATTTTGTATTTATTAACAAAGAACAATACATTTATTGTCCCTGTCTATTCAGCGATATTAATTATAACGATCTTGTCATATAAATGGCTAAAATGTCCTAAAAACCATAGCAATTTATATATTTAAGATACGAAAAATTAGATTTAAAGTGCAAAGTCAGATTTCAAGTGAAATTTTTGCCGTGTACCAATGGCCAGAGCTCATGGCCAAAAGAGCGTTTTGCAAACACAAAAGTGATCTCAGGCGTTGCTAATTATTTCTCTGCGCCTTGTATATTGTTGGACCAAAGCCACCCCCTCCCAACGCCCTCCGATTTCTGCAGTTACAGTTTCTATCGGTGTTTGTGCGAAAAGATGTTCAAATTGTTTGCGCATCTTCGGCGGACAACAACAACGCCGACCAACACCGAGGCATCGGCGAATATGGCCAACATAACTGAGCCAAGATTTTACTTTCATCACCAACAGCAGCAGACAGGCACAAGCAACAAATGAAATTTTGAAATTTTACTTTCATCCATCTTGCGGCTGAAACGTTTTATTTTTTATTTTTGGCGCTTTTCACTCTCCATTTCGTTGCCCACAGTTTTCCACAATTAAGAGATTTAACAATAATATCTGCTTAATTGTCCCAGGGCGGCGGTAGAAGTTAAATAATAATTTCTGTTTGCTCCTCTCGAGTGTCGGTCTGGGAACTGAACTCCATAAGAGTTCAGGTCAGAGTCTGAAAGTTGGCCAACCGGAATGGGCGATTAAACCTATTTGCTGAAGAGCTTTGGTAAATGCAAACAAACAAAAAATAAAAACAGCACAGCCTAAAAATAAAACAAACACAAATTGATTTTGATTTAAGTGCGGCCAAAAAGGAAACTCGGTTTTCTCCTGCTGCCAACGACTCGGAGACATGAAGATGCTGTCTTCAGGTGCAAAAAAATTGAGAAAAGCAGCTAATGGGGTCCATGTTAGTGGCAGATTTAGGTTACAGATATGATCAAAATATAGCAATTAAAAGCAGGAGAAATTTTCTTTATAATATATAAATACTAATTCAACAAAATAATCATTAAACTTACAGTTTAAAAATGTAAGGTTTCTTACGTTCACGAGTTAAATTTAAAAGTTATAAAGAGTTTTTGGTAACCCTTATCTCAGCTACCTTATAAATATTTATCCACGCTTCTTAGAAAAAGAGCAAAGCAAATGGTTTTTCCATTTGTCATTCTACAAATTAAATTAATTCAAGTATCGTACGCATTTCAAAGCCCAAAAAAGCAAATTGAGCAGAAAAAGACGAAGCCTTTCCCAGAAATGTAATTAATATTTATCAAGGCTTCTGAGAAGTATACTAAATACGTAAACAAAGCAAGTTATTTCCGTTAGCCATGCGGCAAATAAATAAAATAAGGCAAAATTAGTTTTTATTAAGACAAGTTATGCTCCGATGATTTTAATTAACTCTTTGAGAACTTGCTTCCCCTTCCTGTGGACTAGTAACCTGAGTCAGCCAATTATTAATTCATAAATTCATTAACTAAACGACGATTAGGGCAAGCCAGCTATAAAACTAAGTGAGCCGTAAAAACCAGACACATTTTTCATTATTTCGGTGCCATTGGGTACAGCGAAATTCCCTCGATTTTTGTGGGTCTGCAGTGCACCAATAAACCGCAAAAAAGGCGACCTTGAAAGTACCAAAAGCCACGATCTCATAACACACCATGGAGATGCTAATTTCTTATGACAACTAGCAACTTGTATTGGCCAGCTGGCCAAGAGAGATGATGGCAAAGCGAAAAAGCGGCGAAAAAAGTTGTCGCCGACTTCTGTTTCTATCGGGCAACCGGATCGGCTTTGTAGATACTCACTCGGGTTATAAATTTCGATCAAGAAACCCGTCGCTGACGTCGAAGAAATTTATACGAAAAATATGCACGAAACAAGATGTAAACGAAAACGAGAGTTCGTCCCCAGACTACGGCGATCGGGCGTGTGGCCATGATGCATCCAACAACAAATTAATGCAAAATTATAAAACTTTATTTTAATTGCTCATTGTGGCTGTGTGTGTGTGCCTGTGTGGGGGGAACTTAAGGCGACCTTCGGGGCTTTTGATTCTAGGCGCCTTTTATTGTCTTAAAAAATCCATTCAAAGTCACAGATTCGCTGAAAACAGATGGAAAAATTTGCAAAATTTCAAGGAAAAGCCACCGACGAGTTGCCATCAAAATGAATATTAGATGCAAATGTTCTACTAAAAAGCAAATAAATTTTAAAGCCCCCTAGAGGAATTAAAAATGAATTTCCTAAACCAGATCCAAATTTTATTGTTATCTCATTATTGTTTTTCCGTTTATTGTTATTACTGTGCCTTTTTTTTTTTTTTTTTGTGTTTGCTGCAGTCGGACATGTCTAAAGATCCATCAATTAATTCCAAAACAAAGGCATCAACAAAAATAACAACAGCCACAACTTGCCGGTATTTGTCATCGTGCTTAGCCTTGAATTTGAACTTGGCCAAGAGACAATAAGGCCTGGCCTGCTAGGCATATCGACGCGGCTCGAATCGACTTTTCGAGACATCATTTATTGCCTCGACTCTCCGATTTCTGATTTCTCCGTGGGCCGTAAGCGATTAGATGCCAGAAATTAATAAGTTCATATTTCATTTCATTTACGAACAATGCTCTGCACTAAATTTGAGACTTTAAACAAAAAGCAGAGCCATAAATTAGCTTTGTTTAGCACAAGGCAATTTATCACCGATATTCGAAGACACCTGATGGCTGAGCTGACCTTAGCTTCCAGCCCAGACTTGGAAATGGAAATGGGCAAGCTCTGTACGCACGAATGGGAAAAACTTAACAGAAGTTGATGGATGTGGCAGGCCTCAGTAATCGTGTGTGGGTTTTTTAGGTAGTCATGACAGAGAATATTTGCATTATTTTGACGCGCTTTGCTACTTTAAGAGAATTTTTATAAAAGTGCTGAGAAGGTTCTAGCACGTGTTCGCCTGCAAATTTATTGAATTTCGGGAATAGTTCCATCCTGCTGGGTAGCAGGAAGTCGAGGGAAAATACAGTATATCTCCAAACTAAATTGATTTTTTATTTATTAAATATTTCTAATAAAAAAAAATAAAGATAGTTCTGGAATTTATGGGTTGGGAAGTTCTAAACAGTTATTATGGGTTTAAAAATGCAATTAAGTTAAAGGATCTTTAAGGAATACATGTCTCAAACTTTATTTAATTTTAAGAAACTATTTAAACAAATTGTTATAGTTAATAATTCATAATTAAAAGCATACGATAAATAACAATACTTTAATTAAGAATTTAACATGTACAAATTACCTAATTATTTTTTCGAAAGAAAACCCGTTTAAAGCTCTAAACAAAAAGTGCTTAAAACTCGATTGAAAAAGTCTCTAGTTGCGAAGATAAATAATAACAATTGAACAAAGAACGCAATTAAGTAAAGATAACAACAATAAGCTCATAAGCACAACTCCAAATCTTTTCCATTTATAGAATTCTTGAGAACCCTTTGACATTTCGGTTGGGGCACTCATTTCCATCCGAATAGTTATCTCTGTCGAAACCGAGACCATTATCATATTTACTCGGATATTTATCTCCGCACTCGACCCACTCACTCCCGCGAAATGTCAAAAAGACAAACAGAATGGCAAACACTCAATAGGACTGGCTGACTGGGGAGACATCAAATCAAATCCAATCAAATCACCACTTAAAATGCACGACACACTTTTTGGTAAGACAACGGCGGCAGGGGATGGGGGTAAAGCGGCACAAAACTGGGTGTGAACGGCTTTGAATCTTTGAACTCATGGGCCCGAATTGTGCCATGCTTCCTCGCCAATCCAAATTGCCCATCAAGTATACGCCCCGTGCGCCAGCGAACAATGCACAATAAAAGTACTTTTGGGGAAAGAAACAAATTGCATTGCAGCTCTGGCTGGCCATTCGACTGCCAAATTACAATGCTCCAATGATCTTTTCCGAGCCAAGCGTTTTGCATTTAATTTTTCAACGAGAAACGCAAAAACGCATTGGGAAAGGAAAGTTTTTTCTCGTTCGCTTTTCAATTTGTTATAGTTATTATGCATTGTGTTTATTATGTGGCCACAGTATTTATTTATTTGCTGCTACTGCTACTGCTGCTGCCGTTGCCGTTGCCACCCTTTCAATTTCGCCCAACCGATCGCGATCGCTCTCCTTACGTAAGTGAGGCCACCAACCGAAAACCAAAGTGACATTGAAGGCTGCCAAAGCTAATTATGCAATTACCTGACACCCGAGAGACGGAAATCGGAAAGTGAAGCTGATTAAGGCTCTGTACACAGTGAGTGTGTGCGCAAAATGAACACCAATTTTATTTAGTTAATTGATCGCTTAGTAGTGAATGGAGCTGATGTTTAGTTTGGGCGAATAGAGCTATCATTTCTCTAGTAATTTCAGACATCAAAAGCCAGGCTAAAATTCAAGATAGTAACTTTATTAAAAACTTATTTAAGGTCAATTTTGTATTAAGCAAAGAGATTATATTATTAGACATGGCGAAAATATGGTTTATAAATAGAAATGTAAAACTTAAAGCATGTTTTATTTTATAAAATTTATTTTCTTAGTTTACCTGGTTTATAGTTTATTCTAAAATGAAACATTAAATGTATTTTCATATGTATACTTTATTATGTATTATTTTTTAAAGTTCGTATATATTATTCGTACAAAACACTTATTTATTATATTAATACCTTTTAGATTATGAACATAATGAACTTGGCGAAGTACCTTACTATAATGATATCATGGAACCTATAAACTTTTAAGATTTTTAGTATTTTACTTCGCCAAGTTCACTACGTAAGAACAAATGTGTTTTTTTAAACAAAGAACAACACTTATTGTCTCATTACAAGTATTTAAAGAATCTATTCTCATTTTGGCCCATGACTAATTGAAGAAGCTTCTAAATTTTTCACTGAAAAATTTCACTGATTTCCTTTAACGAAAACTCCAAGAAAACAAAATCGAAATGCAACCCAAATTAGGAACTACAACCAAGAACACTTTCTACAACCAATTTCGGGTAGAATGCACTTCTGCATGAGGCAGTTCCCCTTAACCCCATCTCTATTTTGATCCAACTCTCCCCCGACTTGAATGACAAGCACGGAAAGAGTAGCGTTAATCGCGGAACGTGTCTCGAATATTAAGGCAACATCCAAAAATCCAGAACTCTTGGGCTCACAACTCAATTGGAAGCCAGCAAGGGGGCAGAGAATGCCGAAGAGGTTTCTTTAGTTTCTTTTGTTTTCCTTTTTTTTGTTCACTCTGGGAGCGTTCAACGACTTTGTCAGAACATAAATCTTCCGCAGAGGTGTGTTCGATGATCACATTAAAACTCAACAATTTACATAATATTTTGTATATTTTATCTTTGTAGTTAGCCGGAGGAGTTAGAGCCAAAAACACCAGAGAACTGAAGCCGACAAGATGAGAAGAGCCAAAGGCTGGCTGTTAATGACAGCAACAGGTGAGTGTGATCCGGAGGACACTCGTCCAAAGGTTGAGGCGAAAACCCAAAAAAGCACTTAATCGTTTTACTCGAACCGGACCGTGACATAATACCAATCCTGGCCGGGTTATGCAATTTTTTGGCAGCCGTGAAGCTTTTAATTAATTTTAATTTCGTTTCCCTTTCGACGCAGTGCTGCTACTGAGCCTGTTGGCCTCCACAGACGCCGCCCTGCCCTTCAAGAAGGTATCCATTGCCAAGACACCCGCCTCCACCAGCAGCACCACCAGCACATCAACGACAACAGAGGCCGCAGGCGCCGAGGAGGAGGAACAGGAGGAGGAGCAGCCAGTGCCCACCAGCGAGGGCGGCGACAGCAACAAGGTGAGAAATGGATTTAGCAAAGAGTTTCCTTGTAGTGCTCATTGGGGTCGAACCCATCTTTTCAGTCGGACAATGCGACTCTGACGAAGAACTCCAAGCTGACGGGCATCCCGCAAATCGATTACATCTGGGATCCCAATCTTCCCAGGGAGCTGCATGGGTAATATAACCGAAACTCATACAATGTCCATTAATATTGTAAATATAATATTATATATTAAATCAAAAAATGAAAAATATACTTATAACAGAGGGTTTTAGTTATAAAATGTTTCTTAAAAAGAAAAACTCCAAATAAACTTACCTTATGATCCTGCTCCGCAGCTTCAACCTGTCCACTTATCCCTTCCTGTCCACCGTGCCGCCCATGGACGAGATCCACTTCAAATGCGAGGGTCTGCACGACGGCTTCTATGCCTCCATCGAGTACAAGTGCCAGGTAAGCGAGCGTGACCTTGTCTGGCCTAAAGCCGACGTAACACAATTGGTCATCAAACCTAGACTAAGCCAGCCCAGACCCAACCAGACCCAACCCCATGTGCTTGTCCAGCAATTTCTCTTTTTCGTCTGGCGACGTGACGCCAAAAAAAGATATAAACATATATATAAATAAACTTGTTTGCGCCTCGATCTTGACCCCAAAAGCGGGCACAGAGAAGCGCTAAACGATGTCTAACAGAGCGGATTAGTTATGGCCAAAATGTGATTAACCAGAGTTGGGACTCGTTGCAGATATACCACCACTGCGTCTATGGCATCAGGCACGACTTTCTGTGCGCCAACTTCACGGCCTTTGACCAGCGCACCTTCATCTGCCACTTCGCCTCGGACGTGGACTGCGAGGGATCCCAGAAATACTGGAACAGGTAAGAGCTCTCCGGGGAATCCCCCCCTATAGAGCTGAACTATTATCAGATTTGCACCAACTCTTGAATATTTAGTTAATATTTTATTCTCGTTATAATTTCTTCAAACAGAGCCGGTTGCTCCTCCATCGAAAATATTGTTTAAATATATATACACAAGCAGAATTCGTACAAATATTTAATGTAACTTCTAACCCTTACCCCGCAGAAACGATGAGCTGTACATGGCCACCACCACCACATCCACGAGCACCACCACCACGCAACCGCCGCCTACTCAACCCTCGGCCCCGCGTCGTCGGCCCCAGAGACCACTGCGTCCGCTGAGGCGACCCTACAACCGCAGACCCATCGACGACTACTATTACGAGGAGCAGGATCAGTACGAGGATGACTACTACGAGGAGCGTCCCATCAGGCGGCACAAGCCGCGACCGCGTCAAAGGAAGCCCCAAGTGGAGGTGGACTACGACGATGAGTACGATGAGAAGCGAGCGGAGCCGGAGAAGCCGAATAGACGCAACAGGAATCGTAACCGGGATGAGGCGGAGACCCAGGAGGAGGACTACGATGAGAGACCCAACAAGAGGCCAAGAGGTAAAGCTACTCCAGGCCCAGCGGGACGCAAGGTGTCGCCGAGGAAGCCAGGACGCGTGGAGGAGCGACGCAGCTTCAACGACGATCGCCCGCTGAACAGGAGGCGCAATGAAAAGCAGAGGACCACCCCATCGTCCGCCTTGGATGAGCTGGATGAGTATGAGAAGCCGTACGGGGGAGTGGACCAGGAGGAGGCGGCCGAAGAGCAGACACCACAGAAGGTGAAGACAACCCCAAAGCCTCTGAGTGAATTTATCACACCCAAGGCGGCAGCAGCCTCCGTTTACGCTCGTCCCCGGGCTCCTCCGAGGATAGCTCGTCCTGTTCCCATCAACGAGAAGAAGAAGTACTCCTATCCGGTGCAAAAGGGCACAGCCACCACCCAAGCGCCGTTCAGCAGTGGCCAGGAGGATGAGGATTACCCCGAGGAGCAGGCGGAGGAGGACTACGAGCAGCCGCCAGCCAGGAACACGCCCAGGAGACGCACCCCAGCACCGCGTGCGGAGCAGAAGCCCACGAGGACCACTCTGCGGAAGCCAGTGACGGATAAGAAGCCGCTCGAGGACGATTACTATGAGCCCGCGGAGCCTCAGGAGCCCTTAAGGAAGCGCAAGCGTCCCTTGGCTCCGCGATCCCGTGCCCCAGCAGCAGATGTGGACTTCGAGGACGAGGACTACGAGGAGAGTCCAGCGCCCGTTTCCACAGCCGCTCCGGCACGGAACCAGAGACTGAGGGCCAAGACCACAACCACCAGGAAGCCGGCGTCGCCACCGCGTCCTCGCCAGCCGATTGTGGAGGAGGAAGACGACCTGGAGCAGCAGCAGCAGCCAGTGGAGCCTGTCGAGGAGGAGGCACCGGCGCCCAGGACGCGGGTCAACTCGCTCAACGCGCGAACGGCGGGCATTGGAAAGTCGCAGCGTCCCTCATCGGTACGTGTGGTCAAGCGACCCTTCCTGCCCTCCAGGGGCGGCAGTCCCTATCTGCCCCGCGGCCTTCAGCCGGTGGGCGTAGCATTGAAGCCACTGCCCACCACGGACAGCACCCCCATCGACATGGGCTCGACCATCTCCGGGGTGCGTCTGCTCGAGCACGGTGCTCCCTTGCTGCGGGGAAGGCCCGACAGCGACGAGGATGACGACGAGGTGGACCCACCTCCGTCTCCCAGTCCGCCGAGGACTACTCTCCCGCCGCGCAGTGCTCTGCCGGCCACGTCGAAGCGAGTGGAGCAGCCGCGTCCCAAGCTAAACCTCGATGAGCTCTATGAGAATGACTACGATGTGACGCTGAACGATGCACTCGATCCCACGCTGAAACCGCTCTCGCCCCAGCATCCGCATACCAATCCGCATCCACATCCGCATCAGCTTCCATACCAGCAGCAGCAGCAGCCGCAGCAGCCGCAGCAGCAGCGGCAGTATGCCAGTGCCTACAATCCATTCGCCTATCAGCCAGCAGCGTATCAATCACCAACATCCGCTTCAGCATCCGCACCTGCATCCGCATCCGCATCACAATCGCAGCCAGCGAACTATCATAGTGATTCCTATTTCTCGTCGACAGATATACGCCGGCGGGCTATTGTCCCGGCGCAAGCCGCGCGTCCACATCGACTCGAATACGGTGCTGCCGGAGGAGCCGGCGGCGGAGGAGCATCCGGAGTGAGCCGGAGCTACCAGCCGGCGGCGGGCGGACGGATTGCCCAGCATTTCTACGACGACTTTGCCTACTAAATAGTTCGCGTGTAATAAGGTGAGTGCTCTGCCTCCTCTGTAAAACAGCCCAAAGCCTTAATGTCCTCTTCCTCTCTTCCAGTTTCTTCAGCTGTAAATAAGTTTTCCCCAAACACACAAGGAGAGTCCCATTCGGTGCACGGCTCCTGCGACTTCTTAAACAAATCTGTCTCTACCCTTAGTTGTTTAGCCGCAAAAACCTACTCGTAATTCAAAAAGGTTTGGGACATTATTGGCTTTCAAGTGCTGAAAAGAAACTGCATAATTCCTGAATTCTCTACTCTAATAGCCTCCACTAGTGTTCGGCTTTACTACGAATTAACGATCAAATTAACTCTCATTTCTAGATAAAGCTTTATTTTTTTCGACCCAGCATTGGGTACTTTTCACAGCCTAGAGCTAGTCATGTCCTGAACCTTTCAAATTAATATATACGTTGTATAATACTCAAATGTCGTGATAGTAGCAGCTTGCGAATTTGTCTGCTAGCTCGTATCTAGTAGTTTATAAAACTAACAGCCTCCTCCTTCACGTTTATCTCCGCTAAATCAAGAATCAAAAACATATAAAAGTCCCCGGAAAAGAAGGAAACATTAATTTAAAGTTTGAATAATTTGCAAGCAAATTGTCTGTAATATTTAAGCAGTGGCCGGAGATCGACCGATCCAAGACTTAAGTCGGAGTGCATATAACATAAAACAAACAAAAACCGAAATAAATATAAAAA
>JAEIIF010011590.1:0-13758 GCA_018874455.1 Drosophila trapezifrons
CACAAATATATATATATATATTTCTAACCTTTTTCTGGTCGATATACGCCTCGATTGCCACTCGATTGCAGCAGAAGCCGTAGAAAAATAAAACAATTAAAATTAATTTTCAGGATAGCCCGTCAGAGAGCATCAGGAACAAGCAGGCAGCCATCCAGCCAGCCAGCCGGGTAAAAACAACAATGCATAATTAAGTACACTGAATTCATTAAATTTTAATTAAAACATTTGAACGGCCAATGGATTTTTATTTTGCCTGGCAACTTAGCAAGGCGATGGCGATGGCAATAATGGAAAGGGCGGCGTCTGAGAGCCGACTTTCTAATGCCTTAACCAACCTTTTTTGCACTGAAATTGATTTTCCAGTGAACTTTCTGCGAGGGTATCTAAGCCCAGCTGGGAAAGTCAACAGAACCATCACGAAACGGAAAACTTCATTAAAAGTGGGCAGCAGTTGGCAGCCGTTGTTGTTCTTGTTGCCGCTGGAGAAGGGGGATTGCCGCCAATGTGACGACGCCTGGCGCGGCTCCACTTCCTGCGAGCATTCGTACTTTTACCCTGGCACTGATGGCACTCGCACTCGGTATCGGCTCTGGAACTGGTACCAACTCGAAGACTCGAAGACGCAGCGCAGAATCGAACACATAATCATATTTAATAAGCGAGAGAGAGGGCTGCAAGTGTGCGATGTGGTGTGGCTGCTGCTCCTCTTCATGTTGTCCGGGCTGCACTGGGGGAAATTTTGTATAGAAAAGAGGGTTACAAATTCAGCATAATGTCATGGAATTGAGATATAGCTTCGATTACTCAGATTATTCAACTGACTGCAAGCTCTAGGTTTAGCACAGCCAGAGCTGCGTTGGAATCAAAGTTATCCATGCATTTGTAAGCAAAAATCGATTTTAAATCGATATTCATCGTTTGTTTGTTTCATCTCTAATAAGAATTAGATGTTTCTAGATATAAATGCAGGATAATGTCATGGAATTTAATTTTAGCTTCTCTAATGTAGAATTACTGAGATTATTCAATTGACAGCAAGCTCTAGGTTTATCAAGGCCGCAGCTGAAAAGGAAACGAAGTTATCGATGTCTTTGTAAGCAAAAATAGATTTTAAATCGATATTAATCGATTGTTTTTTTAACTCTAAGTAGAATTTGATGATTCTAAAGATGCAGGGCAATCTCTTCTGTTTAATAAATATATATTTATTTTATTTTATAATAAAGCCTATCCCGAACTCTATCAAACCAAGAACCACTAAATATATAGACTTATAAATACCTTCTTAACTAATTTTAAGCAGATTTCTTTATGGCGAATTCTTAGTGATTAAACCCATAATTATTACATTGGTTTTCAATGGCATCCCATTAGTTTTGAATATTGATTTTAATAACATATCATACAGGGGTTTCTTTCCGTGTGGCTGGCCCTCCTCCGGCTGATGTTAGTGCCGCTCCTCCTGCTGATGATGATGATGATGAAGCTGATGCAACAAGTGCACCAGAATCGAGCACAGATGTGCGGCAAACCGGTTGAGCAACTGCTCCGTCTTAACGCAATTTGTTAACCTGACTGACAAACTGCGGCCTGTTGATGCTGCACTTGCTGCTGTTCTGCTGATGCTGCTGCTCCTGCTGCTAAGGTGCGATTGCAATTAAGTGCCAGAACCTGGACCAGTTTCCTAGCCCATGAATCCTGTCCGGCAGCGAACACTTCATTCATAAAATTACGCGCCTGTTGCGTGATGTGGTCGCTAGATAAGCGGCCAGGAGAATTGGGAGTCGGCATCGGGATCTGAGCCTGCTTGCGGGCCCAGTTAGGGCCCTGGAAACCTGTTGAAAATCCACTCGCACACCGACTAGCTTCTTGACTGGCAGGAAAAGCAAAAACACACACACACACACACACCAAAAACTCGCTTTTCCTGGTAATTAATGAAAGCTGACTGGACTCCATCTACAGCTCCAGCTCCGGCTAAGATCTTCTGCACCATCTGCAAGTCCGGCTACTGTTGCCGCCAGTTATTAAAATGTTGCGATAAGTTCGGCTTGGCTCGGCACATTTGTATGCAAAGTGCCAACAGTTTTTCTCCTCTTGCCCTGTTTGATGATGATGCGACCGAGCCCGGCCCGGCCTGGCCTGGCCTGGGCCGGCAGGAAGTTGTCTGGAAAGTGATATTGAAAACTGCACTCAAAATGGATTACTTCCTTTCTCCAAGACCAGTCCCTTTGGTGTGAATGGCTGCCGGAGATGGACCTTAGAGTGACTGGAGGAGCTTTCAAGGGGAAATGCTGCGATATGTGTGGCGATATGCTAAGTGCATAGGGAATAGTTTAAGGAGTAAAAAGGTTTGGCTTTAATCTATAAACAATATATAAGATATTAGCAAATGTACAGGAATAGAAAATAGAGAACTTAACAGTCAAGTGAATGTGATTTTTACTTCTAAAGGAAGTTTGAACATTCAATTTTCCCTTATCCTAGCTTGACCTAAGACTCTTTTAAAAGTTGAGGATTTTTCTCTTGTTAAACATTCAATTTTCCCATATCTTAGCTTGACTTAAGACTCTTTTAAAAGTTAAAAATATGTATCTATATTGGTAATATATTTTAATATAAAATTTACATTATATTGTTGGAAATTTGTAAGTCTTGGCTACACTTCTCCCCCTAACAGTGTCAGTGAATACCCCAATTTTATTGCTGGTGAAATATCAGAGTGTGAGCGGTCTTCTTGAGTCATTTGTAGTGTCTTTCTGGAAAGCTCAACCTACAAATTGAATTTGCTGCCATTTGTGCTGCACTCGAAAAACTTTCTCACACTTCCCACCCCCGAAGAACGAGTGGCAAGTAGCGAATGGTGGCAAGTTCCAAGTGCCCCACCCGCATGTTCCGGCAATCAACTGCCACGCCATTTAGCATCATTAAATTACTAGGTCAAAACATCAGTACAGGCCATAAAAAATGTCACAGCTCCCCTCCAGAGAACCCAGAGAAGCCAGAGAACTGGAGAACTCGAAGACGTATGTCAGAGGGCACTGCTGAGGCATTTGAAAAATGCAAAAGAAGTCTCCACCGAGCGAGGAGCACTTGACAAACCCAAAATGAAAAGTCAACTCTGGCTCATTATAGTTCACACACCCCCAGCCCCATGGAAGCTCCGGCAATGAGTCTTCGTCCCTTTTGGGGCAAATCCCGACGACATTTGTCAGTTGTGCGGCGCATAATCTGCGACATAATCGCAGGCAGAGAGCACAATTATCTATGTCAACGGAAAATGTTCTCAGGGCGAGAGGAGAATGACAATGCCTCAAGTGCCCGACGGTCAGCCAATTAGAACGTTTAAATATTTAAAAAGATAAAGCTAGGAGGAGGCGGAGACGACACACTACTTGATGTAATTTTCAGAACCTAATGACAAATTTAATGCTCCACTCGAATCGGGAGCTGGAATCTGAATAGTAATGGGAACTTTTCCAGGCGGGGGTCTCCAGCTCGTCTCTCGACACATGTCGAAGGCAAACAAACGAATTAACCAACCGCCAGGCGAAGGGGCAAAGGGAACTCTAGAGTTTGAAGGTTATTAAAAAATTAAAGCAGAAAAACTGGGCCCCATCGCGCTGTTGCTGTCGTTTCTTTTTTTTTTGAGGAGGGAAAACCAACCAAACACATTATTCACTCATTAAAATCATCAGCTTAATAGCCTAGGAAAAAAAAAGCGAAATTATATGTATATTTTTTTACAAGCTGCTGGTAAGAATTATTAACAAAAATTCTGGAAAACTCCTCTTCTCGGCGCTGGTACATAAATAATGCAATGTTCGCTCCGGCCAAAGAAAAGCAAAATGTGCTAAAAAGAAGACTGAAAGGGGGAGCACAGGAATAAAAAACAGAAACAGACGTCACAGCATATGAAGAATAAGGAATAAAGAATGAAAAGGGTGATGAGAGCCGAGAACCTGAGCTGGGACTAAGCAAAATCAAGCCTTAGGATCAGGCTGCATTAACTTTTGCAGACCCTTTAAGTGAATAAGGTCTTAAATTCGATTTACTTTTAAGCTTTAAAATAAATTATAAATGTATGTGCTTTATTTTAAATATAATTTTATTTGTATTCTCAGTTTTAAGCTGCTTTAAAATCCAATGACCTAAGAGCTACTTTATTTATTTATTACTTGTAATATTCTGGTGATTGTAAACGTACAATTTCCCCGTAAAATATAAATGTTATTTAACTTTTGCAACTCCATGTGTCTGCAGCGAATGAAAACTATGATAAATTTTAATTTTATTCAACTTACCCAACACACTAAAATCCATTTACTTTTAGTCATAATTTCTAGTATTTATTTGTTGTCTGCAATAATGAGAGAATCCATCAAATATTTATAACCATACAATTTTTAAATGTTCAGAGCTTATTACGGCTCTCAGCTCGTGGTAGTAAAATTCAAACACTACCATTAGTTTTTGGGAGGCCCAAAAGGCGCTTATGTTATGCCAGACAACAGCAGCGCGGGATCAACAAATTAAAGTTCAAAGTGCAAATCATCAAATTTACTTACTACGGCACTAACATGGCCCAATGATTTGTTATGGGCCCGGCGTCTGCGCTTGGCCAACAGCTCTGGGCCATCGCTATTGCCATCGCCATCCATAAGACTATCCCAAAACGGCCATTGTAGGGCAGCCGTAAAAAAAGATGAAGCGATTTGCAGGCCCTGTTGTAATTGCGACGCTTATCCGTGGAAGTAGATGAGGAGACGGCAATGAGTACATAAACTTTTCCTATGTGTATCTCCGTATACAGACACATATATAAGGAAGGAGATTAAAGGAATCGACACTGGGAATACCCTATTTTATTTTAAGATTTGTAAGCTAGTTTATGAGACGACAGATGAAGTGCTTAGCTCAGAGCACAACGTCTCACGTACATTTATTAAAGAAAACGAATATAAAATGTGTTAGGATTCAGGAATTTTTATAACTTTATTTTAACTAATTGCATTTAATTTTTAAACCATACCAAACATATTATAAATACAATTAAGAAAAATATATATAATATTTAATTTATTTATTTATTTTAATTCATTTAATTAGTTTATGTAAAATGTCCAGAGGGGCTATCGCCTAAGAATATTTATTAAAGACTGACAGGACATTAAATCTCAAAGGAACCTGGAAGAACTCATTTAAATATATTATCTTTATTTATTTTTTTAAAATTATGCAACAATTAAAAAATTATATAATGAAAAAGAAGCATTTAAAGAGCGATATAAATGAAATTAGGTGCTGCTATTTATTAGCCAAGATTACTTTATGGGGCCAGGGAAGCTAAGAAAAATGATGATACCCTCTTCGGAGGGTACACAAGGCAGAAAAAAAAGAGAGCGTGAAGTGCTGCAGATACAGATACGAAAAATGTTTGCCTTACCGCAGAAGCAAAGTGACGAGCTTGCTGGGGGGAGTGGGGCGGCTGGGAGATTGGGGGCTTCAGACAGAGTCTCGGATCTGGGTATCAACGAACGAATGAGTGAGCGAGTGTCTTGGGAATCGTCACAGGCCTGAGAATAATTAATTCCCACGAATTAATGTGCACGGCAGCAGCAGCAGCAGCAGCCGAGGCAACGACAAGGTGTCGGTGTCTGAAGGAAGTGGGGATTCTGGCCGGGCCTGTATCTCAATCTTCCTTCTACAAGTTGAAGCTTAAGTTACTCTGCCTTAGCTGGCTGGGGCGAAATTAATATCTGTTGCTGCTGCTGCTGCTGCTGCAGCCTCTCTTCCTTTTTGGCATCGCTTTACCTGCCGCCACTTGCTACAAATTACACGCAGCTTGAGAAACTGCCAAGTCCTCATCATCCCTTCCCACCCCAAAAAAAGCATAGGAGAAAAAAAATAAATATAAAAATAAATTCCCCCCGCTGTCGCCCAATGTATTTAGTCACCTTAATGAATTCTACACATGATGTGCTGGCTGGGAGTTTGTGACAAAAGCCTGCACAGATTTGCCGGCGTAAATTTGCACAGCAAAGAAAGTTTCCTCAAGTACTTACCCCGCTCCAGCTCCGGCTCCGGTGTCGCCCCCCAGCTGCGGATACTTTATAATTTTATGCGAAATTTTGCCGGCATGTGTTCAGGATTCTCTGGCGTTTTTTTTTCCTTTTGGGGTTTTTTTTTGTGGCCTAAAAAGGAACGATCCGTAAATTGGCAAGCATGCAGAGTCACACAGGAAGTGAGCTGAGATTGGTATTTTCTAACTTGAAAATTGTATAATACGTTTGATCACAAATCCAATTTAAAAACCTTAAGTTGGATTTTCGAGTTTGAGTACTTGGGAAATTTATGCAATTTCTTACAACACATGTTTGTGATTTACTTATGGTTATATTCTTTATTGCGGATTAATTTAAGCTTTATTTAACTTGGCAGGGATGAAAACGAGGAAAGAAATGGTAACGAAATGAAAGATATATGTTTTTAATTACTTTAAAATATTATAAATATTTATTTAGATTAAACTTGATGGTCAGATTGAGCTTTGCATCACTTACACTAATCTAGGATCCTTTAACCCTCTGATTCCTTCAGTCTAAGCCTCAAAATTTAGCTTGTTTTCCTGGTTTTTCCCAGCATAGTCATGAGATCACTGTCCAAGTATCTTTTGCAACAAGTCACAGTTTTATCCAAGTCAAGCAGGATACCCTTTTTGCCAGGAGCCTCCTTCACGGGCTATATTAAATAATTATATTTTTAATTAAAATAGATTAAAGCCGTGTTGTGTGCTCGAGAGCCTTGTGAGGTGATTAAATGAAAAAAAAAAGGCAGACTGAGACTTAAGGAGCGGGTTTTCTGGGCTCCGGGTTCTGGGCTCTGGGTTCTGGGGCGGAAAGTGGCGAAAAGGAAAACTGCCACAGGATGTGGTGGAAAGGATGGAGCCAGCAGTCGGCAGGAGGCAGGGGCGGCAGGTGGGTAAGCCTTAACCATCGCAAGGCGGATGAAAAACACAAATCACTTCAAGTTGTTGATGTTGCTGTTGAGATTATGACGATGATGAAAAGCGCGCGCGCTCTGGTTTTCCTCACCCGCCTTCCCGTCCACTTTTCCTATACAAACACACTCATACACAGACACTGGCACCTACAAATGGGGATATACCGAATGAAATAAAAGCCAAAAACAACAACATCGACAGCAAAGGCGCTTGGCAGAAGGACTTGAGGCGTTCGGCGGGATTAAAAAGTGAAAAACTTTGGCGGCTGGGCGTTGATGAGCGGCAAGGATTCGCGGCAAGGATTCGGATTTTCGCACAACCAGGAGAGACCTCTTGCGGTAACCATTCACGATTCTTAGTATACAATATGGTATGCATAGCAATTATACAAGTATCATTAAAAGCCGAGTTGCCTGAGGATACAATTTATGGAAAAAAGAGGTACTTTTTCGCTTCCAATTTGTTGTCGCCGAGTTCCATTAAGGGGGATTATAAACAACAAAAAAAAAAGGGAAAACTCTTTTCAATGCCGGTAATTTTATACAGGTTTATCTGAAACAGGCCAGGGAATTAATCTCTATTATTTTTTAGGGGGACAAATCATTAAACAGAAGCCGGTGACAGGAGGCGAGACTGTAATGCGATCTCCAAATAGACAAGCCAGAAAATCCGACTACTGCATAACCAAATAAATCCGTCCGCACAAAAGGATACTTCTCAAGTGGACAGCACACACACAAACAAAGCCATGTAAATAACACTTCCGCCTGTCCTTGTAGGTCAAGCCACCAAAAGACACAAACAAAAAGCGATTCCTGCAACCTGATCGCTTCCCCCGGAATGTTGACTAATTAATGTCACAAACTGCAATGCGATATTTTTGGGAGACCCAGGCCCGAGACTCGAGACTCGAGACTCGAGACCCGAGATTCGGTATCCCAGGGTCATGGCATTGGGATTATGTGTTGATATTTGAATTTAAACTAATGCCTCGCTCATAAATAAGAGCCCAAATTGGCCAGGCTGCCTCATCCTTGAGGCATTTGTCTTGTTTGTGTTTGCGTCGCCGGCAGGCTACAATTAGCCGAGCCGAGACAAAGTCCGAGGGCCACCTCCTGGGCTCCTGGGCTCAGTTGTGTGTGTTTCCGTGTGTGTGTACCAGCACCCATGTGGCACAATCTTGTCTTGGATTTTATTTTTAACCGCACATTCCTCAACACGCCCGCAGGGTCTCTTTAAGACCCAGTCCTCCTGTGTGTCTCTGTGTCCCCACATATCTTTGACTCTGTGTTTTTGCCTCTGACAATGATGTTTTCATGACCTTTGCGGGGGTTTTCATTTCGCTTTGCCAGTCCCCCCGCTCGCTTTTCTTTTTCCGTTCCTTTGTGAAATCATTTATTGATGCCGCTTCGGATTGGCTGTGCGGGGAGACGGAGAAGAGGGAGGAGGCGAGTCCCTTTGGGGCATGTGGCATGTACAAGAATACACATACTCGAACACACATGATCTTTGTTTTTTTCTCCAACCATTCGATTGGGCTCGACACTCAGGAAAAATGGCATTAAATCATGGAATGAATGCGGATTTTTACTGAGATTTACTTTGATTTGAAAAATAGTTTTTAAATAGATTTTATTAAAAGGAAACATAAGCTATATATTTATTTTAGCTTATACAGTACTGTTTCACCCTGCCCTAAGGGGGATCATCAGTAAGCTTTGCTGCTGATCGGACTACAATCATTCTTGGGCGCTTATATACAACCATGTCACAGAATCCCGACCTGAGAATTGCTTGTGCATGCTTGGCGACAACATTTTGTTTCCGCTTAATTTTTGTTTTCCATAAGTACGTCCCTATACAAATCCCAGCCTGAAATAAGAAATATTTAGCTTATTGATTCTTCTCAATAAATCCTTTCTCTAGCTCTGTGGATGTTCGCCCAAATAAAAACGTATTTTTCGATCTAAGACATATATCGTTCCAAAAGAAGCCGCATTAAATTTCCTTGAGTGCCTTCTCCTAACAATTTTCAATTTTTTTTTGGGAGCCCGGCTCGTTCATGTATGAGCACACACAATTATTTTAATACATTGTTCTCCCCTTGGTCGGTCCGCCGTCAGTCGAGCACAAGCGACGCTTATTACGAATAGATACAAATATATCTTGGAGATATGATGATGCTGCCGAAAAGAGAAAATTGAGTTGCTGGCCTAACGCTCCGGAATTGGATGTGTGCGCGGCGTATGGAGATGTGTCGGTGGTGCGTTAATAAAATAAAAATTGTTTGATGTTGTGTTAAGTAGCTATAAAATTTGAAAAATGAGCCCATTTAGTAGGTAGTTAGAGGCGGACTGGCAGCCAGAGACTTTCATTTGCATGAGCAACAGCCTGTTGTGTTCGAGGAGAGCTGTTGCTGCTGCTGCCACTGCTGATGTTGGATCCAAGGATGATGATGTGCCAAGCTGGTCGCCGTATCAGGCCCCACTGACAGCCCCGTAATATATGTGTCCCAAGCTAATGAGCTTTCTGCGAGCTCCGTCCTGCAGCTAAGCCCCAGTGAGCTAATTACGACATCGAGTGAACGTGAATACCCTCTGCACATGATAGACGACCTGCCCTGGGATGGCGAACGGCAAAGCTCCTTGTGTCCCTAAATCTCTTTTATATAAAGTCCTGGACAGAATATTTCACGCTCTCAGCACAATATGTGTGGGGGGGAGAGGTTTCCCTTTAAACATTCAGGCAGAGAGAGAAAATATATCAAACGAATTGGCCATTAAATGTGCAAAATGTTTGGTAAATTAACATGTCATTTAAGCTTTAAGGAATTTATTGTGTAATGTATTTTTAAAAGCAATACATGCTGGAAATTATGAAGAAAGCTGAGCCCAAGGCTCCTTGAAAATGCAACTTAAAGCTTAAGGAGAGGAAGGGCTCTTAACCTACTTTAAGTTGAATTACATAGTTTCAATATTAATTTAAGTGTTAAACGCATCTGTACATATTCATATCCGTCAGGGCTCCGAAATCATTCCGCACAGATTGCAGACTAAAGCTGTTATAATCTGTGTGTGGAGTACGGTGAGTGTCGCCCACCAATGCCAATGCAACCGCATTTGGCCAAGAACAGGCAGCTGGCCAAGACCAAGACCAAGACAGGGACAATCTTTCAATCAGACCGCGCAAACACCAAAGCCGCCGACGCCGCCGCCGCCACTTCGCAGAGAAACCGCAGTGCAAACAAAAAGCGCAGCGATGCGCAGGGACGACCCCCGTGGAACCCTTGCCCTTGACACTACCACCCAGCCGGGCAAATAAAGCCCGCCCACCTGGACACACACCTGCCACACACAGCGCACCTCCACCCCACCTGACACACACACGTGTCGGAGCACCTTGAGCAAATGCGGCTCAGTGGGGAGGCGATTGTGCGGCAGCATAAGTGGCACGTTCTCGGCTGCATATTTGTTCAAGTTTATGGCGACAAGCGATGCCATTTGCCATTTGCCATTCGGCATTCGCCAGCTGATGACTTGTTCGATACAAGAGTCGTGAAAAGCGGGAAACTCAAGGGAGGAGGGGCGGAGGGCTGAGGAAAAAAAAAGGAAAAGGATTTCCACGCCTCGCCAGGTGAGCAACACTAAAGTGTTAAGTGTAGATATTTTTTATTTAAGCGTAAAACTCGTGTGGCAAAGTCAGCAAAAAAAGAGACCATCAAAAGGAAGAGAAAACAGGAAAGAAAGGTTTTGAATTTTTGGTAACTGAAGAAGGGAATACCCTTGAAGGGTAATTATTTAAAATGTTGAGGGATTTTTCTTAGAAAACTATTAAGATATTTGTTATTAATCATAGAAGGTAATTATCAGAAAAATTTGCATTTAAAACATGTAGATATGCGTTCTCTTTTCAGAAAAAAAGTTAAGATTTATCAAACTGGTTATTAAAAGGATATATTTCCTTATCAGTAATCTTAAAAAGCACTTTAGCCCAGAAACCACTTTTTAGAAACATTATTTTCCAAGAAATAAATACCTTCCTGAAGACCCTGAGCTCTCTGCTTCACAAACTTCTAAACAACTTCATAATAGCCCCCCTCTTTTCAAGGGTATTCAAATAGAAAGTATCAGGCCGAGGAGTTATCGAAAAAATATAAGCCAGGCGGAAATCAGGGGTGGCGGCAACAAAATTTGCATGCAAGTCAGAGAGGAGAGCCCACTCGGACTGGGTTTGTTCGATACACAAATACCCAAGTGTGTGTGTGGTGTGTGCCGGTTCTGGGCTTGTGCTTAGCGATAACACTTTGACAGGATTACGCCTGCTTAAGGACCGCATCAAAGTCGACACCCGCACGCTCACATGCTCACGTCCTGGAAAGGATATTACCGCAGCGCTTTTTGCGCCCCCTTCGATTGCCAATTGAAAAGACATTTGCAGGCACATTTGCCTCCACTTGCTCCGCTCCGACCCGCTCCGCTCTCAGGAACCGAACTGAACTCAACCGAACTGAACTCGATTCGGTGCTGGAACAAAGTTTGCATGACTTAAAAGTTATGTGGGGATTGGGTCCTGCTGCCACTCGTTCTGCCCTTTCAGCCCTGATGCCCCGGACGTGAGGTAATTTCTAATATTTAGCTCTAAATTAAGTTAAGAAAAAGGGTTGCAGGAGCTTGCGGTTGGTCGCTTCTTAAAGACGACAACGTCTTGGCCTTTTCCAGGCATATTTTATTGCAGGTCGCAATACGAAACCATTTGCCGGCATTCGTATTCGTCTGCGTCTGGACAGTTGGTTTATTGGTCACACTTGGGCTCTCACATAATTTATGTGGGAATCTTGAGCAAGTCACTCCCCATCACATCACTCAGCCCAGTCAGCCCAGTCAGCCAAGTCAGCCAACTTAGCCAAGTCATTGCCAAGACACTGAGACAGTTGTTGCCTAGGCCAAGCTCAGATGAATTGTGTGAACCAAATTAAAATCAAAACAAAGCATCGGAAGGGAACTGCATAAATGTATATATATATATATATTTCGCGGGGAATGAACGACAATCTAGATATCCTATCTGCCAGAATACTCGGAAGGCTGAAAGCAAGTGTAGTAACCCTTCTAGAAGAGGCACATACCCTGCAATCAAAGAGTCGTCGACTTGGGAGGAAAGCCTACAAGTTCAGAATCATATTTCACACAGCGAAAAAGTTTGATTCCTCTTCAAGAATAGAACGCTTCATTTCACAAGGCACTTCTTCAATGTATTTACACTTAAAGATGGTATTTTCTAAATGGTTTTTCCCATTTAAGTTCTTTGGAGTTAATGTAAAGGAGCTTAATAGTTCATGTCACACATTATTAATATTAAAACTTTAATTTGAATCCCTTTATAAGATCTAAAATATGAAGATAAGAAGTAATTGCTGTTAGAATGTATCTTAAACAGTCCTTATAGCTAGTTAAGAGTTTCAAACCTTTCCTAGATATTTTTAAACACTTCCCCTGTGATTTATAGAATTCAGTTTTAATTTTTTTTTAATTTAAGGACTGTTTTTCCCCGTGTAAAATACCTCTGAACTGAAACGGGAACTTCTTTTCAAGTGGAACTCGCGCGGTTGAACTTGCTCATTGCGTGTGCCAAAGGCTTCCTTTTTCCGTTCCCAAAGCCAATGCATGCCGCTAATTGCCGAGTACTTGAGAAACTTACTTACCGCTAAAAGTCAAGCAAGCATTTATTAAACTCATTAAAAAATCGCGAGAGGGGGGGTTGGGGCGAAAGAAAAACTGGGAAAAGTTGCAGAAAACTATATTGCGTGTCTGGAACGGGGCTGATGAAGGGATGCGATGTGATGTGCTTTTTGTGGGCGTGGCTGCTCATGTGTGTGCCTCTGAGCCTAAACAAAGAACGCACTGATAGCCCCGCCCCCGCGAATGCAGCTCCCCGTTTTCCCATTTTCCCGCTTTCCCTGGCCGATTTGCCGCTTCTGCTTCTGCTTTTGATATGCAAATTTTCGAGTTTGTAACGAAAAACCGAGCCAAAGGGGCGACACTTTGACACCCACCCGCTTTATGGGCCCCGACACAAACAGTTATAATTAATTGCCTGTTCGAAATTGTCAAACCCACTCTACGCACTCTGGAGCGCCCCACGCTTCAATCAATAAAAAGTTGAGCCATCCCAAAGTTATACTTATAGATGCCGATACGGATACTTTATGACGGAAACTGGTTCGCATGGGGCCGGAGTCGAAGATCAAAGCCCCATCATCAGCGGTAGTAAGTAGTACCTGTTGTTGCTGTCGCTGTCGCTGTTGCTGTTCTGGGTGTTTTTTTTGTGTTTGTTGGAACATCCGCTGTCTGCCCACACGGTGGAGACACCGACGCGATGATACAGTGGATGTAGTATTACTTATAATACCCATACTCCCCCTAAAAAATCCTCTTAAAGAGAGAGTGTAATCCTCAAAATCCTCTTAAAAAGAGAGTGTAATCATCGAAATGTCAGGTGCTCTACTAGGGCTTACGTTCTTATAATTCCCAACTCATTTTTTGGAACAAATTCGTAAGATATAAGTTATTTATTATTAATCCTTTGTTTGAGGATTATAATTTTATTTATTTAGTTGTTTATGATATATTTAAGATCACCTTTAATCAAGGAGATTCCTGATTTAAAAAACAATTTGACTAGCGCTTATGTTCTTATAATCAGACAAAAACACCTCTTAACGAGGTGAGATAAAAGTGACGATCGCACATTCA
>JAEIIF010011688.1:0-13544 GCA_018874455.1 Drosophila trapezifrons
GTGCGTATAGTCGTCTTGCTCGCACTTACGTAAAATCCTATGTCCAGCCTCTAATGAAAATTGTAATTAATGCATTTTTTAATACTGTATCATAACACCATTATAATACTAAATTCGTAACGCTAACCCCTTCTCAATAAAAAGTTGAAGTATACGATATAGAAGGTGACATTTAAGTAATATAATTCATATTTTTCCTCTGTAGATTTCCACATGGTTGCCGCTTGTGAGGTTGCATTTTGTTTGTTGATTAGTCTGCTATTGAGTGTTGTTGCCATGCACACTGAATGAATGTCAGCGCCGCCTCTGCCGCTTTACAAATAGCGGTTTATTTGGTGCATGCAATGTTTTTGTAATTTTTTTTTTCTGTTTTTTGGAGGTCTTCCACTGACGTTTGCGGAAGCTTCCGCTTGGCACGATGCATCATCATCATCATCATCTCATGGCGGTACGGAAAATGCACTTTGCTTTTCACTTGACTTTTCGTACAAACAATGTCACATGTTTGCTCTGGTTTGCTTATTACGGACAGGTGACCGAGTGAAAGTGAGCGAAATTATGTGATTTACATGACTATTAACGGGATCGGCAAGGTAATTAATTGAGGCTGTTGGAAAATATGAGGATAGTTCCGTTAACAAGTATCCTTGATAAAACAAAATACTATTGAAATAATATAAATCGTAATTATAGTAACTTAACTTATTGGATCCTTGAGTTTTATAATTGTAATTAATTAATTCTTCTCTTTGAAAGAGAGTTTAACAATTATTTAAAAATATGTTTACTATTTTAAATGCTCTGCAAAATACCAATCCAATTTTACTGAAGAAACATTCCTGTAATCAGTTTTATTAGCTAAGAACCCGAATTAATTTCACACTTCTAATAAAACCGAGAAAAACCAAGAACCGCAGCACTTTCAGTTACTTCAACTTTGAATATTTCATGAGCATGGCTCGCTCCCTGGCGCTCCAACAGCTCCGCTTGTTTCCTCAATTACGGACAGACCGAACCTACCTCAATGCGTAACCCTGCCCTAACCCAGGAAAACTCAACCCAAACCCAACGGGAAAACCCATTCCCCCTTACGCACATATTACTCATACGCACCCGAAACGCGGAAGTGGAGGACCAGCAAAACGCAACCCCCAAGCGAAGCAACAACCCTTAGAAACTCCACAAAAAACTCCCCCGTTGAACTGCCCCAGTCCAGAATTTGTTAACCCCCCCAGAACAAAAAAAAAAAAGAAGAGGGAAAATGAAGCTAAAAAGCAATATTATGTGCGTCTTTCGCTTTTGGCTAGCATTCGCATTTATTTTTGTTTATTTATGTTTTGCTTGTATTCTTCGCCTTCGCTGCTTCCTCGTACGCAGTCGCTCTCTCTCTCCGCTCATTCCTGCTCATTTTCTCTCATTTTTCACACGGTTTTCACTTTCGTTGTGCAGCTTTTTCAGCGAGCGAGAGAGAGAGAGTGCGAGAACCCGTTTCCTCTCTCGCCAGGTTCTGTTCTGTCTGGCTTGCGGAACGAAGCTTTTGCAGTTTCAGTCGAGAAAGTACGGCCAACGCAACGGTTGCGATATATATTCCAGCCAGCCGCGATTTTAGCAAGCGCAAAAAAAAAAAAAACCAAACACCAATCCAACCAACAGCTGAGAAGAGCAGAGTGAATTTTTAAACCAAGAATAGAAAATTTGCAAAAAATAAAAGAAATGAAATTGTGCCTGTTAAATCCGAGAAAATGTGCATTAATTATGGGACAGCGCCGAGCTGCCTTACATAAGTGGTAAGCGGTAGTAGCCCATTGTCAAGGGCGCCAAAGTGTGGGCCACATTTGAGCCGTGACCGTGGCCGTAACCGTGTCCGTCGTAGTCGTGTCCGTGTCCGTGTCCGTGTCCGTGTATCGTCTCCGTATCGCATCGTATTGCCTCGCATCGGGAGCGTCCTTGTCCTTGTGCAGGCCGAGAACAGCTGCTTGGGTCCTTCTCCCGCGTCCTTGTTCTTGAACCGAAAGTCCTCCGCAAAACATCCGCCTCCCAGCTGTTGCTCTCGCCCCCCCCTCTCTCTCGCCGACCCTCAGCTGTTGGCCATTAATTGAGTGAAAAAGCGTTACAATTATTTTAGATATAGAAAATGTTGGAAAATCGCTAAAACAGCTGTGGAATTCCTGGGCGAGGAAAAAGGATAATGTGTTTTAAAATGTGTTTCAATAAGCTGTTCCTAATAAACAAATCCGGCAAGAGTTCGCTGGGCATAAAGGTCAAAAGTCAGCAGAGACAAGTATAAAATCCTGTAACAAAAACCAACCACAAATCAAATCAAATTCAAATCAAAGAAAATTTAAAACCAATTAAAATATAAAGAAAGTGAAAATTCTCCCCAAAAAAAAAGAGCTTAAAGCGAAATTTAAATTAATTCAAAACAAGTTGGCACCTAAAAATCGATCAAAGCTCCCGCAACAAATAACAAAACTCAAATAACAACTATATATATATTTTTCTAGAGGTGTTTAAAACAAAAAATAACTTCCAAGGAAGAAGAACGGAAACGGAAATATAAATCTTAAAGAAAGCTACGAAATTTCACTGCTCAGGTTTAAAGAAAAAGTTTGTAACAACAAGTTTATAACAGCGTGTTGTGTTTCATGTGCAAAATCTATATTTAAATAACTCATAAATATATATATATTTTTGGAATAAAATACTAACAAATCTTGTGAATCGTGTAACTTGTAACTCGTATTAAAAATATAACAAATTAAAGATTTAAACTTTATACACTCACACACAAATACGATCATCATATAAATAAATATATTCTTATACATATTATTCAACGATTTTAATCAATCAATACATCAATCAATCCAACAATCAATCGATATACTTCAATTTGCAAATAAAGTGAGTGGAACAAGTCTTAAGCCTGACATATCTAGGGATTTCGTTTCATTAAGAGATATTAAAATAAAATATATTTATATTAAAATATAAATATTCTTATTTTTGTAATTTTTAATATTTTCTAATTAACAAAAATCAATATTTTTCCTATATTTACACTTAAAATTTTAATTTTTCGCAGCTACTTCAAAGAAATACCTACAAACATACTCAGACGCTGGTGGTGTGGATCGATCGGAGCAGAAATCAGCAAACAATAAAACCATCAAGTATTATTAGCAACTAAAGCGAACTCAGACTACGAATCAGCCTCAGAAAATCCAACAACTCAGTCGAACTCATCATCATCATCGTCATTGTCAACGGAAGAAGCCTCAATCAGAATAAAACAGATAAAGATATATATATATATATATATTTAGATATATGGTAAGGATCGGGCAACTGCGGGCAGGTATATAGGAACAACGCTAAGCTACAACTAAGGACTAAGGACACCAACAAATTCTCTAGGATACAATAGCATACAAAATACAAAAATACAAAACGGAAGAAAAGGACAACTTTTTCATGCAACTTTGAAGGCTGACGAAACTAATATTTTGATAATCCAAAATCCAAAATCCAAAATCCAGAAGCAACAGAAACAAATTACAAATTACAAATTACCACAACAACAGCAACAACAAAAGCGTTAAGAAGAAGAGACTGATTTTAAAATAATAAAGAGAGCAAGCAGAGGAAAGGATTAAGGACAGCAGAAGTGAGGCAAAAGTGATTTAGGATCAAATCCACAAAAAACAAAACAAAACAGAAAACAAGCTACAAAGGCAACAAGCAACTCTTTCCATACAACAGAAAAACATATTTTAGATTATATCTAAAGCTTAAATATCGATATTTTTGTGCGACTTTCAACCCTTTTTTGGATACACATCATGTTGAAGAAGCTCAAGTGCATGGAAGCGGCCCAGGCAGCGGCTTCCGCGGCCTCTGGCGCAGTCTCCAGATCCGATTCAACCGGGTCCGGCTCGAGTTCCGGCTCAAAAATGATCAAGACCGAGCCCATCGACTTCGAGATGCTGCACTTGGAGGAGAACGAGCGGCAGCAGCAGCAGCAGGATCTGGAGCGGGAGCCGAGCAGCAGCGGGGGAGCCGCTCAGATCCCCCCGAGATACACCCACGTCCAGGTGCAGACAGTGCCGCCACGACAGCCCACGGGTCTGACCACGCCCGGTGGCACCCAGAAGGTCATCCTAACGCCCCGCGTGGAGTATGTCCAGCAAAGGGCCACCAGTTCCACGGCAGCTACGGCGGCTGCAGTGAAGCATATCTACACATCGCAGCAGCAGCAACAGCAGCAGCAGCAGCAACGATCTGCCCCGCCCGAGGCAACGGCTCTGCTGACCACAGCCTCTGGTGGTGCCTCCGGAACGCCACAGATCATCATTACCCGCACCCTGCCCTCCAGCCAGCAGCACCTGTCGCGTCGCCACTCGGCGAGTCCTTCGGCCCTGCATCACTACCAACAGCAGCAACAGCAGCAGCAGCCATCACAGCAGCGGCAACAATTGTCGCCGCCACCGCTGCACCACCAACAGCAGCAGCAGCAACATGTCCGAGTGATCCGCGATGGTCGCCTGTACGATGAGACCACTGTGGTGGTGGCTGCCAGGCGTCATTCGGTGTCGCCACCACCGCTGCATCATCACTCTAGGTCGGCGCCCGTCTCCCCGGTGATTGCCAGGCGAGGTGCCGGGAATTACATGGATCAGCAGTATCAGCAGAGGCAGACGCCGCCACTGGCCCCAGCTCCTCCGCCTCCGCCACCTCCACCGCCACCACCGCCACCCCAGCAGCAGCAACAGCAATATATCTCCACTGGAGTGGCACCACCCACTGCGGCGGCTCGCAAGTTTGTGGTCAGCACCAGCACGCGACACGTGAACGTGATTGCCGCCAATCACTTCCAGCAACAGCAACAGCAGCAGCAGCAGCAACATCACCAGCACCAGCAGCATGTGATTGCCAGTGTTAGCTCCAGCAGCGGCTCCTCTAGTGGCTCCGCCAGCTCTTCTTCTGCCCACATCTTTCGCACGCCCGTCGTATCCAGCTCCAGTTCCAGTTCCAGCAGCAACATGCACCACCAGCAGCAGCAGCAGCAACAGCAGCCACAGAATCTGGGCAGCTCGGTGATGCGGCCACCACCGCCGCCGCCACCGCCCAAGGTCAAGCACGCCTCCAGCTCCAGCAATAGTAGCTCCAACGCGAACTCCAACAGCAACAACTCCGGCAGCAGCAACGGCGAGGAGCCTTCCAGCTCGATTCCTGATCTAGGTAAGTCCCAAGCCAACAACTCGAACTGTTAAACCAGCAACCCGTTGACCCTGACGGCACTTGCCGATCGCTATATGGCTGTCTATATATGTGGATAAGTCGGTTGACAGGTTCTTACCATAGCCATACATAAATATATAATGTGATACCCGGGCACTGGACAACAGAATTTCAAATGTTCTTCAATTGGGGGATATATCTCTGGATAATTAGCTAGAAACTAATTCAAAGAGGGTTTCGAGAGTTAAACTATATTATTTATCAGATATTTTGATAATAAATTCAGTTGTTGTGAACTTAAGAATATATATTTTGGATTTTAAAGACTTAGAAAGAGCTTTAAAAATTAGTAAACCTAAATTCTTATATGTTTATAGACAGTCTTTACCGATCTCTATATTAAACATTATACATATTATGGGAATAGCACAACAGGAGTTTATTTGTTCATTAATATACAGGATATATCCTTACCTAATATTGGTTATAAATAACCCATTCAAGCAGTAAAAGAAATTAATAAATTAACAAAAAGTAAACCCTTCTCCATAACTGTAGCTAAGTGTAAAAACTGCGACCAGACAAACTTGGCGCTTGTAGGAAATCAAAACGAATTCAGACACTTTGTGAGTCAGCGGTTAATAGAGCTGTTTGTACAGTTACACGTATCTATATAAACTATAACAAATGAGTGGGAATAACGGTAATGCCACCTAAAAGGTCAAAACTAAATATGAGTAATTTAACTTTCTACAAAGATCTGAGCAAAAAATAAATACAGGCAGCACGTTTTGAAAGTGGAATGCACTAGGGGATTGGGTCAATGGGTAATTACGCCTGTGTTAGTCCAATGATAGTGAAAGTCCGACTTAAGAACCGAATTCCAAAGCCACAAATAATCCCAATTCATCATTGGATTACCTCATAACTCTGGGGATTGCTTTTTCGCGAATGATATATATGTTTATGTCCAGTCCCCAATCAGAGGCTGCACCTCAAAAGCAGAATTTTTATTTAAATTTAATTATCAATTTAAATTGAAATTGTTTTCGGGGGTTGGTCAACAAATACCCCTCCTCCAGCCTGCCTTCCTCGACACACATTTTTTGTTAGCATTGTCAAGGTTGTGCCATATATATTTTGTGTTATATATACTTCTATATAAACGAATATATACACATGTGTTAATTTTTTGTGTGCGTTCAGCAATTGCTTGGCTGCTCTCTCACCTTGAACTTCAACTGGAATAAACTTGCCGCTGTGTCTGCTGCTTCTCTGCTTTCCTCTGACGTGATGTCTGACTTTTGTTGGTGTCGTATCCGAATTTGAATTAAATCTACATATATGGGTGAAATGCGTATAAATGAAAAATATATTCAAAATCGACCTTGTTTGCTCACATCTGTTCTTGGCTTTTGTTTTCCTTTTTTCAATTTTTTTTATGAATAACTTGGCTAGTTGCATTTGCATTGGTAATTTGACTTGGCTACTTCCGTTTTGTCTGGCACAGTTCTTTTTAAGTTTAATCTAAAAATAAAATAGAATTCATTTGTATTTTTTATAAATACTCTTGATAAAGCTAAAAAAGATGTATATTTCTTAAAAAATATTTTTTTATCTCAACCAGAACTTCGTTCTTATAAAAATGTAAATTTTTGAAGAATTATGTAATCATATTTGTCTCATTTTATTTATGATACTTCCTTTTATTTGCTTGCCATTTATATGCAAATTACATAAATTAATTACTGTGATTATTGTCCCCTAATTATTACTAATATGTTTTTTTATATTTTTTTGTTGTATTTCTTTATAACATTATTCGCGTTGCTGCTGTGATTATTTCCATAAATTATTCACTTTCAATTTTGTTTTGTTCTGGCTTCCCAAACCTCCGAGGCCTTAATTAATCAAACTTTTGTTTATTTTTCCGCGTAGTGCGTTGATTATGTGACCAGAGTTCTTTTTTTAGTACAGGTTAAATCATATGTTTGGCTCGGGATTTCCAGCTAAGTGGGGAACCTGTTCCACGAACCCCCCAAGCCCAGAGAGACTTGCGGATGAAAGTGACAGTTGAGAGTGATTTTCGGGGCTGAGAACTCTCGGTATTCTAATGATTTCATTCGCTTGGGCTGTGGGTTTTTTATTTTATTTGTTATTTCGCATTGATTTTCTTTTATTTCGTTTTTTTCTTTTGCACATTTCTCAAGATACGCTTGGAGTTATACAATATATATCCGAGCGTGTGTGTGGTGCATATATGGAGAGTCGGGGCGAACTGATTTCTTGGTCCGACTTGGTTCTTGCCGTTCTCCTTTGTTGCTAATAAATAAACGAGTCTGCGGGCTGAGCGAATAAAAGTCAAGGCCAACCAGGCCAGGCTTGGATAGATTTATTTGCCTTTTTCCAAGCCCAGAGAAATCTGAGTCCGTGAAAGTGATTGGGGAGAGAAGAGAGAGATTTCCGATTTGCTACCTGTTTTATTATTTTATTTCTTCAAATGTTTGCCTTAGTTGTGAAAGCTTCGAAGTTTTCAATGTCAATGCCAAGCCGAGTCATAAACATATCAGCAATGGGTCAACACACGGCCTGTTCAAGTGTGTGTAAGGTACTCATAAACGTCTATATTCCCCTATATTCCCCATGAAATGTATTTATATTCCATTGTTATCATTTTGCTCAAGTGACAGGCGGCAATTGTGGCACAAAAATAAACAAACACAAGCCAAGGGATACACAGAAGACAGTGTTGAGGGGAAAATCACAGGAAAATGTGTGTAGAGAGTTAAATGGGTATTAACAACAATTAAAAGGATAATTATGTGCTTTAAAGTCTAGCCTTTTAGCCAGTTAATTTTGAATACATCCCCTGTTCTCTGTATTTATTAATACTTAAGCTTTCACAATTTTTTCCCCTCTGCCAAATATCTTAATTGCCCATGTCAAAAATGTATTCTACCTATTAAGCCAGAGATTGTAAAACACTTGACTTTCGTTCGCATTTCAGGGCGAAAAATAAATTGTTTAATTATTTACTTTGTTACCTCAACCAATGCACTTCGACAACCTGCTATTGGTTGTGCAAAAAAAAAAAAAAATACAAAAGTGAAGTGAGGAAAGGGGAAGCTTACGCTCAGTGGGAAATAATTTGCATACGCCCGAGTTAGCCAACTGTTGTGTAAACTGTTCTATTAACTAGTATATAGTGTTACGCAAACTGTTATTTAAGGTGGCAGTTGAAATATTGCCGTAAACTATTTAATGATACAAAGTTGTGACTCCAGCAAGTGGAGTATTTTTCAGATTTTACTATACATTTAATATTTATAATAATTAAATTACTATTCCCTTTATTTTATGTTTGCTTTAAAAACACTTGAACTATAATAGGTTCTTACCTCAACTCGTATGCAATCCTATAAATTGCATGAACCTTGTATCAGTTAATAAACTATTCTGAAATTATATTAACTGCACTGAAAGCTTCTCTTAAATGTTAAGTGACTGAAATTCCAGAAATTCAATTAACAAATACTGCAAAAAAAAAACTAAGTATTCAAAGAGTTCCGCTCAGTAGCTTTTCAATATAATTTAGTGGCCATAATTTGATTAGCAGGCCAACTGATTGACATGGCTTTATACTCGTATATAGAGCAAATGCATTTGGCTTTTTGCGTTCTGGCCAACTTTCAATTGAGTCACTAGCAGCGTTTTTTTTTCGACTTATTTTTCCGGATTGCCTGGCCCAGTCCCAGTCATCCGACGACCTTGCCATAGCGAAATCTCGCTCTCTCTTGGTTACATAACGCCCATAAAGAGGCGATACTAAATGCACCAGCACTTGTACTTATTATTCAATAGAATACAAATCAAACGCGTAATTTGTTAAGGTTTGGTTTGAACTATTTGCCATTGAAAAATAAATTGATTATGGCCCATAAAAAAAGCGATCCAGCGATCGTCGGGGAGAGTCGACAGGGAAATATAGAGAGCGAGAGCAGTGGGCGGTGCATTGGGGGTTCTTCGACCTTGAGGTTAGACATACAAAACTAATAATAAATATACCTACATATTTGCTGCTAATTTCCCTTCAATCGCCATCAGTGTGCCCCGTGAGTGTGTTTCATAACCGAATTGAATATTGATACAAGATTCTAATGCATATTAATAACAATGCCAAGTGGCTCCTCGTCAAATTGTGGTATTATGTGGCTTTAATTTATTAATAATATGTAAATATATTAGAAAATAAAAAATAAACAAAGTATGTTAAAGAAAGTCAATTAAAGCGGGTTTAGGATCATTTGAATAATTAATATTCGTATTTTTTAAAGCTTAAGTGTGTATAAAATACTTGCAAAGTATTTATAACTGTTTTCGTTCTTAATAGATAAATAATTCAAGCATCATACTAAAATGTTGAGTGTTTTAAAATTTAAAATATAAATTAAAGGTGATAATTGTTGTCTTTTAATGTAAATATAAACAAACATGATTTAATTATTATTTGGAAATCAATTCTTTTATAAAATCCCATGCGTATTAAAGACAAAGAAAATATGGAGCTTAGCTTAGGGCTTATTGCCACCCTAGATATATTTAATCCTTAATTTATTTAGAGTACCAAAGTCTACAAAAATATGTACCTTCCCTTCCGGCTGAAATACCTTTAAGCCAACTCGCTGGCCCTGAAATCCGTTCAATGTTTTTTTAGTCGCGTAATTACCCAACAGATTGATTGATTTATAACTGTTGTACTAACTGAACTATGCTTAATTCAACTCAAATAACCCTCCCTCTCCCCCAACGAATTCAATTTAAATCCGATTCTAAATCAACAAAACATTGACACAAAGTCACGCCAAGTCCCAGTCTGGTTATAACTAATTTTTCAGTTGCTTAACCCAACGCCGATAAACTGGCTACGACGAATAACAATAAAAAAAAACAGTTAACAAACGTATCTAGCGGATAAAAATGCCATACACAGCAACGAATAACCTGTTCCTAACAGCACAAAAAAAAAAAATAATAAAACAAAAAAAATCTAAACAAAACAAAAACAGCAAAACGAAATGCAAATAAAATACAAATAATATTATACAATGTGCAATCGTATAAAAATGCGAATTACAAGTGGGCGAGAGAGCAATAAAAATGTTAGAAAAAAAAAAAAACTATCAACAAGGTCACTTGGAAGCGGAAGAAAAATAGCAAAAGGCGAAAAGCAATAGCAAAATAGCAATAGAAACAAAAACAAAAGCGAAAAAAAAAGAACGCAAAAAATGTGACACACTGAAAGCGAGAACACAATAATTACAAACACACACACCCACTCGCTCGCTCACTCGAGCGAGAGGCGGAGATATGTACGTGCGCGGTGCGAGGGAGAGGGAGACAAGTGCAGGCGTAACGTGAATCTAGAACACTTCCTCAATGAGCGAGCGAGATGGCGCCAACAATTAGCGAAAAGCGAATTTGATTACAGTTACAACGGGGCGTATGGGTGACGTACTTGAGCGTCGCGTCTCATCTCGCTCTCTGTCTCTCTCTCTCGCGCGCATCGCATCTGCCCTCGCCAGAAACCGTTACGATCGCATTGAGACTGAGGCTGCCTAACGGTACCGCCACTAGGCCAACACCGACAAGGTCCCGTTGGTAATCCCAGACCCAAGATTGCATTATTGCATATTGCATTCCGAAAAATTGGAGTAGCGGTATTTAGGGTTACAGTAAACAATTAACGGAATAACGGGAAATGTTAGAATATATTGGAATTTCTTTTCGGGGTCTTTTAAGATAAAATCAGGGTTCTTTAAAACTAAATCATTGTGGATTTGAAATCAATTTAGATGGTGTTAAAAAGTATGCTACAAAATAAACGAAACAAACTTTGCAGTAAATTAGAAGCTTATATAACTAAGGTATAATAGAACCGATTGGGAATTTTAACGCATTTTAGGTGGAAATAGCCCCTTAGTTAGTTAAGCTAATCTTTTCCAAGGCTTGATATGTTATTCAATTTGTTACAATTAATCTTTTATTATTTTCCTATATTTTTTTTTTCTTCCTATGTCAGATTTATATTATATTCTATTTTTCAATTTAAAATATTTGTTGATATTTTGAGCTCCAAATCTTTTTTCTTATATCGAAACTATTTACACTACACTAAACTAGTGATTTTCGATCCAAGTACAATCCCAGTAATTATTTTGTAAATAAATACTTTTCTATACTATTATATTCCATAACATAGACACCCTGGACTGCAATAATTACTGCATCTGTTCTAGTGCTGGCCCCGCTCTTGAAGTCCGACTCTGACATTATTTCTATTCAGATATTTTTTTACATTGACACGTGCCGCTTTGTCGCGAAGGTTGGCGAGTCTCTGAGTCAGTTGGTGGAAAGCTTTAAATTTCTTATAGCTGCTGGCACCGAACTGAATCATATTTGTTTGGATTAGATGACGATTATGTGATGGAAAGCCCCCGATGGGCACGCAAATACTGAGATGTGAATCCGAGTCTTCTTTCAAGGCGGCAATAAAGTGAAGGCCGACTTGTGTCAGTTGGAAAATTCTTATTTTCGGGTGAATCATGTTCTAGAAATTTATATAGAAAAAAAGTAGGTTAAATTGGGATGAAATTAACTGAGGAAAATGTACAGGATTTCTTAAAATTATTTTGTTACCTTCTTTATAATACAAATTTCCATCTGCAATTTCTACCCAAAAGTTTCTTCAGTTTGCTAATAAACTGTTTTATATATTACATTCCCGCACTGTGACCCACAATCATATGAAACTTTGTTGCCTTAAAGGATCATCCCAAGCAAAATTTAATTAATTTGTGCCATTGTTGCGAACTTTTAATTCCCCCTGAGTCATAACCAGAGACACAATGACTTGCCGTCCCCAATGTTTATGCAAATATCAACACCAGCCCTATCCCTGTCCCTTCGCTCCCCCCAAACCACCCTGGAGTTGCCCTAAATTGCACATTTAGGTCATGAACCGGAAACGTCTTAATTACATGGAATAAGTGAAGCTCAAAGTCAATTTAAATGCACCACAAAAGTGAAAAATGCAGAATGAACAAGAAAATCAAAAGTGCAAACAAAAAAACAGAAAAAAGAGGAGTGCAAAAAAGGCGCAGACAGAAGAGAATTGCATACATATAAAACACGAATCGGGAGTTAAATAATTAAGCTGGCCAGCAGAGCAGAACAACAACAGGAAGGGAGGGAGGGAGTGGCAGAGGGGGAAATCGGCGGACAAAGGGCCCGGCTGGACTCTTCAAAAATAAATAAAAAGCAAATTGGAACGAAATCCGTGCAGACGAACGCAGACAGCGGTCACAAATAGAAGGGGAGGAAAAAAAAAAGAAAAAGTGATCTCTTGAAAATAAAATCATTCCAAGCTTAAAATTACATCAGAAAATTAGAAAAGATTCTTAGAAAGGATTCTTGTATAATTTATTATATTTTATTGTTAAATGACAGTTGTAGTAAATGATTTAAAATATTTAAACATCTATTAGTATCAAGAAAATAAGGTCTTAAAACTAAAAAACTATTTAAAATGATCTGTCGATAAATAAATTGTACAAAAATGCTTTGGAACCCTCTGCTTATGTACGAATTACCACTGTACCATCGTGAACAGAGGCTGAGACGCTGATAAATCGAAGACCTTGAACTTTGGTAACAACAACAGAATGCAGAACAGTTCAAAGCGACGAAGAAATGAGCCTGGAAAAAATCAGAACCAAGCTGGCGAAGGAGCACCACCAGCATTAAATCAAGCAGACTTTGGGTCCAATGTAGGGCAGACAGAAGAGAGCGGCACCATATCGAGGGAGTATACGTATGTCTGGTTATTAGCAGGATCGGGGCAAAAAAATAAAACTGGTTGCTGAAAGGGAGCGCGCGCGAAAAGAGCCCCTTTTGCCTTTGCCTCTGTCGCTTCGGCAAGTGCCATTGACCTACAAGCAAAAGTCGTTGGCTTCTTGTGGATCGCGAAGAACGCAATCGAGACAGAGACGGGCACAGAGAGAGGGATAGAGAGAGAGAGAGAGAGGGAAAGAGAGGGAGGGAGGCAGCGAAAGAGACAGCACGTGAGACAGGCAAAGGAGAGGATGTGCACAGAGAAAAGCTAAATTGAGGAATGATGATCCAAACAATCTTGGAGTTAAATAAATATTTAAGATTATCATAGGAAATATTATAAACTAAGTATGTCCTTATGGCCTTATGACACAGGGCACATATTTTCATTAATTAGAGTTTTCATTAGAGGT
>JAEIIF010011710.1:0-10192 GCA_018874455.1 Drosophila trapezifrons
GCAACAGAGTCAGAGCGATAATCCAGCCACACATAATCCTTTTAACCTGCGTCCGCTTCCGGATCACAGACTTGATGCTTCGTTCGTCGCAAATGAGACTAAACCAGTCACCGAACCCTTTCCAACCTCAACCGTCCGCGCTCATCCGTCAGATGCAGGCACGTCAGCACTGCCGCCAGTGTAGCGCCGGCGAGGTTGCCGAAAATGGCAAGACTCATCAGCACAATCTGGTAGCGGGAAGCGGCGACGGGGCTCATTCCGGCAAGCAGTTGTCCGGTCATGATGCCGGGAAGCGTGACCAGTCCGGCGGCCGACATCTGGTTCAGTGTCGGGATCAGCGCCGTGCGCAGCGCCTTGCGGATGGGGTCTTCCAGCGCCTTCAGGCGCGTCGCGCCGAGCAGAATGCGGGCTTCGATGGCTGAGCGGTCTCTCGTCACCGCGCTGAGCAGACTGTTCAGGGTGAGACTGGTGGCGTTCATCACGTTGCCAATAATCAGCCCGGCCATGGGAATGGTCGCACGCGCGGCGAACAGCGGGTGAGGGCGCAGGCTGGTAAGGAAGCCCATCGACGTCGCCAACGCTGCGCCGAAAAGGATCGAAGCGCCCGCGATGCCGTAATGCCAGCGTGGCGTCATGCGTGAGGTCTGACGATTTCCAGCTTCGAAGGTTCCGGCGCACAGGATCACGGCGAGGACGGCGAATGTCAGGAGCAGCGATGTCTGTCCGAACACAAAGAGCAGCACATTGCCGATCAGCAGCAATTGCACCGACATGCGCAGGGCAGCGATGACGATGGACCGACCGGTTTTCAGAGCCAGTAGCTGAGAGGCAACCGCACAGGTGAGGATAAGGCAGGCTGCGATGCCAAGATCAAAGGGCGTGATAAGGGCAGGGGACATGCGTCAGGCTACTTCGTCCAGCCGACCGTCCCGCAGGATGGCGCGCCGGTCGGCCAGACGTTCAACCTGAGCGGCGTTATGCGACACCAGAACAATGATCCGGCCTTCATTTTTCTGGTGCATGATCAGGTCTTCGATCAATGAAGTGGATTGAGGATCAAGAGCTGAAGTCGGTTCATCCAGAAGCAGCACCTGCGGATGATGCAAAAGCCCTCTTACAAGCGCCAGCCTCTGTCGCTCGCCGGTTGAGAGGCCGCGAATTTCAGCGGTCGGCATGCGTTCAGGAAGGCCGACCGCCTCAATGAGCGTGCGGGCCTGCGGGGTGTCCGCAATATGGTCGCTGATATTCTCGCTCCACCATCCCGGTTCCGCCGGAAAGTAGGCGACGCGCTGCCGCCAGACATGGCCGGACATGCTCAGGGAGTTTTCGTCATCCAGAATGAGCGTGCCGGTATGGGGATCAAGGTCCGCGATCAGACGCAGCAGCAGGGATTTACCGCTGCCCGAAGCGCCGGTGATGGCCAGGCACTCGCCATGTGCGACATGAAAGGTGACCGGACCGACCCGCTCAGACCTGAGTTTATCGGCAATCAGGCCGGTGTTTTTGCTCATGATATGGTTTGTAGCGAAACGGGGGTAAGGTCGCAATTCCATTGAAAATGCTACGTTTTCATGTTGGACAGTCAATAAATACAAAAGTTTAATATCGTGAAATTGACGAAAATCATGGAGTTGGCCGCCGTGATGCGTGCTTGCTTCCTCCGTAGCTCAGACATCTGCTGTTCAGGGGAGAACGTAAATGGCACGCGTAGCGGGAAAAGTAGCGATTATCAGTGGTGCGGCGTCGGGCATCGGCAAGGCGACCGCCATGCTTCTGGCCAGGGAAGGGGCGTCCGTTGTTATCGGCGATCTGAAAGAGGAAGATGGTCAGAAGGCTGTTGCGGAAATCGAGGCGGCAGGCGGCAAGGCGCTGTTCGTCAAGCTGGACGTCAGCAAGGAAGCTGACTGGAAAGCGGCGATCGACGCAACGATCGCTGAATTCGGAAGGCTGGATATCGCCGTCAACAATGCGGGCATTGCTTACACGGGGACCGTGGAGAGCACCGATCTTGCGCATTGGCAGCGTGTGATTTCGATCAATCTCGACGGTGTGTTTCTCGGCACGAAATACGCCATTGAAGGCATGCGCAGGCACGGCAAGGGCGGGTCGATCGTCAACCTGTCCTCGATTGAAGGTCTGGTCGGCGATCCGACACTCGCCGCCTACAACGCCAGCAAGGGCGGAGTGCGGTTGTTCACCAAATCATCCGCGCTGCACTGCGCCAAATCCGGCTATGCGATCCGCGTAAATTCGGTGCACCCCGGTTACATCTGGACGCCGATGGTGGCGGGCCTCACCAACGAGGAAGCGGAAGCCAGACAGAAACTGGTTGATCTGCATCCGCTCGGCCATCTTGGCGAACCGGACGACATCGCTTACGGCATTCTGTATCTTGCATCCGATGAATCCAAGTTCATGACGGGTAGCGAACTGGTCATCGATGGCGGCTATACCGCTCAGTAACGAACAGGCTCAACGCCCGCTGCACCGTAACGTCAGCGGGCGTTGAGCCATTGTCAGAAGCCGGGCTAGCCGACTTCCAGCGTCGTCACGTTGAATGATGACAGCATGTGGGGACCAAATGATGTGGAAATCGCCACATCAGCCGCATCCCGCCCTCGTGCAATGACAATCCGACCGATACGCGGCTCATTGTGTCGCGCATCCTGCGTGTACCAGCAGCCGTCCATCCAGACTTCGAACCACGCCGAAAAATCCATCGGATCAGGCAGGAGCGGCACACCGATATCGCCCAGATAGCCTGTGCAGTAGCGGGCGGGAATGTTCATGCAGCGGCAGAGTGTGACCGCCAGATGTGCGAAATCACGACAGACGCCGGTGCCTTCGCTCCATCCTTCCCACGCTGTCCGTGTGCTGCGGGCATTGGCGTAACTGAATTTGATGTGATTATGCACATAGTCGACGATGGCCTGCACGCGTCCCCAGCCGGGAGCAATATGCCCGAACATGGACCACGCGAATTCGGACAGCACATCTGTCTCGCAGTAGCGGCTGCCCATCAGGAAGACGAGCAGGTCGGACGGCAGGTACTCCACAGGCGTCTGGATCGCGCCCCATCCCTGTTTTTCAGGCAGACCGCTGTCATAAATCGTAAAATCAACCCAGGTGCGCAACCGTCCTGCGGGCGCCAGAAGGCGAGTGCAGCGATTACCGAACCCATCAATGTAACGCTGTACTGGCACGAAGGGATCGATCGAGGCCCGCTGGGGTGTCAGCAGATCATTTTCCCGCTCCGGCCGAATGTCCAGCATCAGAACCAGAGGTGTTGGCGCTGGAAAGTCTATGGAAATGTCGTAACCGGCTCTGATTTCCATGAATGCTCTTTCCTTTTCGGGTGCGCAACAAATGCGACAGTGGCGTGTTTCGCAACAGATGTCACGATGCTAGTCTGTAACGATCCTCAGGTGCTACAGTTCTCTGAAGAAAATACTGTCTGCCCTTGAAGAAAGGCATGGCTTGTGTGAGTCCGGGCAACCAACCGTCTCAATGCGAGCATGGATGACCGATGACCGATAAACACGCCCAGCTTTCCGCCTCGTCATTCCTGACGCCGGAAGATCCATCACCTGTTGTCGTGCATGGCGGGACCGATCCCCGGTCTCCTCTGCTGCTTGTCAGCGACCATGCGGGACAGGCCATTCCGTCGGCTCTGGGAGATCTGGGGGTGCCTGAAGCGGAGCGGGCCAGGCATATCGGCTGGGATATCGGCATTGACGGGGTAGGGCGGATACTGGCCGATCTGACCGGCGCCCTGCTGATCGAACAGAGTTATTCCCGTCTTGTGATCGACTGCAATCGCGCGCCGGGCCACCAGACCGCCATCGTGACGGTCAGTGACGGAACACCGGTGCCAGCCAATCAGGATGTGAGCGCGACGGAAGCCGCTCTTCGCACACAGGCGATCTTTGATCCCTATCACACCCGTATCGGTGAAGAACTGGATCGGCGTGAAGAGGAGGGGATCGAGACTTTTCTCATCGCCCTGCACAGTTTTACACCGGAAATGCAGAGTTTCAGACGACCATGGCACTGCGGCGTGCTGCATAATCATGACCCGCGTTTCGGGCGGATCATCATCGACTGTCTGAGCGAGGAAGGGCTGACAGTCGGAGACAACGAACCTTACGAACTGACCGATACCAGCGATTACACGGTTCCTGTGCATGGGGAACGTCGCAGAATTCCTCATGTCGAGATCGAAATCCGGCAGGATCTGATCACGGCTGAAACCGGCCAGAAGGAATGGGCCGAACGGCTCGCCCGCATTCTGCCTGAGGCCATAAGGCGCTACCATGAGCAGTATGGCAGCCACCCCGTCACGGAAGCTGAGTGATGAGTGAGTTCCGCATTACCGGCAAAGCGAAACTGGCTGGTGTGATCGGGCATCCGGTGACGCATTCCCTGTCGCCCGTGCTGCACAATTACTGGCTTGCCCGGAATGGGATTGACGGGGCTTACGTGCCTCTGTCGGTTGCACCGGACGCCTTTGTCACTGCTGTAAAAGGTCTGCAGGCTGCTGGCTTCAGGGGGGCGAACGTCACCATTCCCCATAAAGAGGCCGCCTTCGCTATCGCGGACGAGGTGGACCCGATGGCCCGCATCGCGGGGTCGGTCAACACGCTGGTGTTTCGTGAGGATGGCTCCATCCACGGTTCGTCCACGGACGGGTTCGGCTATGTTGCGAACCTTGAAGCGGATGGGATTGATGTGTCCGCATTGGCCAGCCGGGGACCAGCGCTACTGCTTGGAGCAGGCGGGGCTGCGCGTTCCATCGCGACAAGCCTGCTGGAGAAAGGGTTTCAGGTCATTTTCTCCAACCGGACTGCCAAGCGTGCAGACGGGCTTGCGAAGGAGCTCGATGCGGCATGGCGGCGCAATTTTCCGGAAGGTGATGCGCCCCGGCTTTCCACCATCGCGTGGGATGAGTGGGAAGAGCAGTTGGGCGACATGGCGCTTCTCGTGAACACGACCTCTCTGGGGATGCGGGGCGGTCCTGCTCCTGACTGGACCCCGGATCTCAGCAAGGCGTCCCGGCATCTGGTTGTCTCGGACATCGTGTATATCCCGCAAGAAACGCCGTTTCTCAAGGCTGCCCGAGAGCTAAGGCTGACGACATCGGGCGGACTGGGGATGCTGCTGCATCAGGCGCGTCCCGGCTTTAAGGCATGGTTCGGCGCAGACACGGAGGTCGATGAGGCCACGGTAGCATATATTCGCGCGGCTCTGAGCAGGCGTTGAATCTCCATGAAGGTCCTGGGGCTTACCGGCGGGATTGGCATGGGCAAGACGACGGTGGCCCGTATGCTCAGCCGGGCCGGTTTCCCGGTTTTTGATTCGGACGCCACCGTGCATCGTCTGCAGGGGCCGGGAGGCGATGCTGTTCTGCCGATTGGAAAGCTGATTCCGGCTGCGCTGGTGAAAAATGCGCGCGGCGAGTTTTCGCTGGATCGACAGGAACTCAGAAAAGCCGTGATGGCGCATCCTGATCTGATCAAACAGCTTGAGAAAATCATTCATCCTCTGGTGTTCGCCGCTCGTGATCGGTTTCTCAGACGATGTCGTCGCAAGGGAACTGACTGGGTTGTCATCGATGTCCCTCTGCTGTTTGAGACTGGCGGAGACAGACGGTGTGACAGGGTCGTGGTCGTTTCAGCGCCGCGTCGCACACAGGTCGCCCGGATTGCCCGCAGACGGGGCATGACGCCGGCGGAGGCTCAGAGAATGGTCGCTCGCCAGATGCCGGACCACGAAAAACGCCGTCGTGCGGACGTGGTGATTCGCACAGGACTGTCGATGGCTGATACAAGGCGCGAGGTGAGGGCACTGATCAGGGAAATACGCGCATGAAACGCTCGGTTCTGTTCGATACGGAAACCACGGGGCTTGAGGCGACAAAAGGCGACCGTGTGATTGAAATCGCGGCGCTGGAATTGCTGGGCGACCTTCCAACCGGCAAGACGTTTCATGTTCTGATTCACCCGGAGCGCGATATTCCGGAAGAGGCGTCCCGTGTGCACGGCCTCAAGCTTGAGGATCTGGAAGGCAAGCCGAAATTTGCCGCCATAGCCGATGATTTTCTGGCGTTCATTGGCGATGACGAACTGATTGCGCATAACGCCAGCTTCGATTTCGGATTCATTAATGCCGAAATGGAGCGCGTGGGCAAACCGCCTCTCGACCCGTCGCGCAAGGTCGATACGCTGGAACTCGCCCGCGAGCGTTTCCCCGGCATGCCCAACAGCCTTGACGCGCTGTGTCGTCGTTACGGCATCGACCTGTCGGAACGCACGACGCATAACGCGCTGCTCGACTGTAAATTGCTGGCCGAAGTCTATGTGGAACTCATGGGCGGGCGGCAGCATGGGCTGGGTCTGGGTGGCACGGATGGCAATGAGTCACCGGTCGCACGCTATGCGGGGCCGGGCACCAGAACGCCGGTTCTGGTTCAGCCTGACGCGGAGACGCTTGCCGCACACGCAGCTTTCATCGGAAAACTGCCTGATCCGGTCTGGACTGTGGGCGAGAAAACGGAAGGCTGAGCTTCAGGCGACGAGTGTGACCACGGCCTGAAGCCCGTTAGGTTCACGGTTGTGCAGCACGACGTCGCCCCCCTGACCGCGAATGATCGTCCGGGTAATGGCAAGTCCCAGCCCGGTCCCTCCGGTTTCCCGGTTGCGGCTTTCCTCGCCTCGTACGAACGCTTCGAACATCCGCTCCAGATCGTCTTCCGGTAAACCGGGACCGTCATCCTCAACCGTCACTGTCACCCGACCATTATGGGGCGGATGAATGATCACCATCGCGTTGCCGCCATAATTGACGGCGTTGTTGATCAGATTGGTGAAAGCACGTTTCAGCCCCATCGGGCGGCCTTTTGTCATGACCGTTCCGTTGAAATCGGCCAGAATGATCCGGTCTCCATCTAATGGTCGGCTTTCAGAAACGTCGTCCACAACCGTCTGCAGGAGTGCATGCAGGTCCAGCGTGATCAGGGGTTCACTGGCGGAGCTGTCCTTGCTGAATTCAAGCGTTGCTTCAACAAGACTCATCAATTCATTGATATCATGAAGGAATTTTTCCCTCATCTCATCGTCTTCAATGAACTCGGCCCTTAGCTTCATCCGGGTGATAGGGGTCCGGAGATCATGACCGATCGCAGAAAGAATGCGGGTTCTTTCCGAAATGAACCGTCGGATACGGGACGCCATGGCATTGAAGGCTGCGGCGGCCTGAGCCACTTCGAGCGGTCCCTGCTCGGACAGCGGAGGTGAAGCGGCATCGGGCGCGAAGGCTGCGGCTGCGGCGGATAAGGTGCGGACAGGCAGAAGCAGGCGCCTCACTCCCCAGACGATCAGCAGGCCGCTGCCGACTGTCATCAGCCCCAACGCCAGCGGAAAGGTCGCGGAATTGAACGGATTGGGCGCAGGCAGGCGATAGCGAATGACCAGCCATCGCGTATCATTGGGCAGCAGAAAAGCGAGACCGCGATAGCGTTTCCTGTGATCCGGCAGCCATGCCACTCTCGTGGGCGGGAAGGGAAACAGGAGATCTTTCAGGCGATGCTGCTCAGGTGACGGCCCGAGACACTGCGCGTCGGGGGCATGCGGTGCGCTACCCGTGAAGTCTCCGCTGGGCTCCGAATGAGGGAGATCATGACAAAGATCAGGAGGACCTCCTCCGAAAAAGGCCGGCGGAGCGTCATTCCGGGAAGAGTGAAACGGCAGGGGGAATGGACCCGGATGAGGGCCGCCCGGCCCTGCCATGTCATCGAGAGGGCTGTTCCTGAAACCCTCCGGAACGAAAAACAGCTTCTGGAATTCCATCCAGCCTTCCTGTCGGACCATGTCCTTGTCAGGCTCGTTGGCGAGCCGGACAGAGAAGCTGGAAGGCGGGTCGAGTTCCTGTAATTCCTGATCCCGTTCGCCCGGAGGATCTTCCGCGACCGAACGGTAGATCATCAGGGTGCGAAGCAGATCCTGATGCGCGACGAAACGTTCATGGAAGGTGATCCTGTCCATGGTCTCCACCGCGAGCCCCATGATGGCCAGCCCCACGAAGCCAACGGTCAGAAGCAGGCTCATCCGTGCCGCAAGGGAGCGCGGCAGAAACCGGACGTACCAATTCTGCGGGAAGAGTCGGTTCACAGCAGCCGTAACGCTGACTGATCCACCATATCAGCGGCGTTCGACATCGGCGGCGAGCACGTAACCGCCTCCACGCACCGTCTTGATAAGCTGCGCGTTCCGTCCGTCATCTTCCAGCTTGCGACGCAGGCGGCTGACGGCCACATCTATCGCCCGGTCAAAAGGCCCGGCCTGCCTGCCACGCAGAAGGTCGAGCAGCATGTCGCGTGTAAGGACGCGGTTGGGCCGCTCCAAAAGGGCCAGAAGGAGGTCGTATTCACCACCTGTGAGAGAGACTTCCGCGCCATCGGGATTCAGCAGACGGCGACGGGCGAGTTCCAGCCTCCAGCCTGCAAAAAGTATTTCACGCGCTTCGGTCGAGCCCTGTTCCTGACTTTCGCTAACGCGGCGCAGGACGGCGCGGATACGGGCCAGCAGTTCCCGGGGATTGAACGGCTTGGTGACATAATCATCCGCGCCCAGTTCCAGACCGATGATACGGTCCGTTTCCTCGTTCATTGCTGTCAGCATGATGATCGGCACGTTGGCCTGACTGCGGAACCAGCGGGCGAGGTCCAGCCCCGACTCGCCGGGCAGCATCAGATCGAGAACGATCAGATGATAATGCCCCTGTCCCCAGACACGTCTCGCCTCGCGTCCATCACGAACGCTGGTGACACGCATCTGGTTGCGTTCAAGGAATTTTGAGAGAAGATCGCGAATTTCGCGGTCATCATCAATGATCAGTATATGGGGAGTCTGCTCCATGAAACTGCTTATAAAACAACAGGAGCCGCCTGTGCAGGCCATGTTGCATTCTGTTGCACTTCGGGATGTGTCGTACGATTTGACCGGTTGGGGCGAGAGGGCGATCATGTCGCAGGGCAGGTTTTCCGGCCATCTTTCAAAATGAACGGGCTCCTGAAATGAATAGACTGGAGAACGATGCGATGGATGGTGTCAGTGCACACGTTTCACGAATACCGGCCGCATTGCTCAGAGCCAGTCTGGGCTGTGTCGCCTTGGTTCCTCTGATCATGCTTTCATCCGGAGCCTCGGCCCAGTCGCAGGTGGCCAGCCCGCCAGCGGAAGCCCAGACTCAGGCCATCCACTCAATTTCAGTGAATGGTGATACAGCAACCGGCGACAATCCCGATCTGGATATCCGTGAAGTCGCTTCCGGGAAGCCTGTTGCAGGCGGCGCTCAGCCTGTGGTCAGCCCGGCCGTCATAACGAATGAACAACTTGGCAGTCTGATTGACCGGGATGTGGAAGCAGTCACCGGCGGCAACCTTGGCCATATCGTTGACGTTCTGATCGATGCTGACGGAGAGATGCAGGCTGTGGTGATCGATATTGGTGGATTTCTGGGTGTAGGCAATCGCCGGGTCGCTGTTGCCTCGGATCTGATTCAGGTCAGCCACACCAATCCGCAGGCTCCGGTCATCATGCAGGTTTCCGCGGCAGTTATCCGCTCTGCTCCTGAATATAAACGAGGGGATGGAAATGCATCCGTCCTCACAGGTCCGCGTCTGCTTGCCTCAGGACAACCGGCTGACACGTCCACGCCTTCATCGGCTGAGACAATTTCAGTGAAAACTTCCGCCTCTCCTGATCCATCGCCGTCTGCACCTTCTGCTGGCGAGTGAACGCGTGGCGGGCGCATGCACTCTCGTCTGCCGTGATCGCTGTATCAGAACGCCTGTGACCGAAGGCAGGCTGACATCATGAAAAAGTTTAAACCAAACAGCACGATGGGGCTGGATGGGGTCAGCTTTTTCGTCGCCAATCTTCAGGCCGCCTTTGGGCCGTTCGTCTCCGTGTATCTAACGGAGCAGCACTGGACACAGGGGGAAATCGGTATTGCCCTGACGATCGGGTCCGTCACGGCGATGGCCAGTCAGGTGCCCGCTGGCGCACTTGTGGACGCTCTGCGGAACAAACGGCTTGTCGCTGAATTGTCCATCGTCGCCATTATCGCGTCGTGTCTCATCATGGCGATCATGCCGGAACGTCTGCCAGTGGCCATCGCCGAGATCCTGCATGGT
>JAEIIF010011729.1:0-20334 GCA_018874455.1 Drosophila trapezifrons
TTTCACTAAGTTATAATACCCTTGTACCCTACGGGTACCGGGTATAAAAAGAAACAAAAAATAGCAGTCTTTGTCTGAGACGCCGACTGGCTGGAAAATCTGAGTCATGTGTGCCCGCTGATTGCAGAGGGACGAACCAGCGGACGGACAGCTCTTTATCAGTGATTTTCGTTGGGTTTTCAGCTTCAGTTTGGGGTGTACCCACCACCTACGTTCTTATAAAAAAAAGAAAAAAAATACTTGGAGTTGTGAGAACAGTTTTGCAAGGTCTTAGAATGGGAATTACTTCTCATAACTTAAATAATTACTAATCTGTGTGCGCTTGTCATCGCTGAAATATTTTGTAGAAAAAAAAATCTAGAAAAGAAATGACTAATGTGTGAATAATAAGAATATATATTTAATATTAGTTTAACAGCTAATGACCAAGAAATTAAAAGGAAGGGAAGTTCCCAAATACATCCAAAACTGTTATTTCAAACAATTATCGAGATATTGAGGTAAATTAAACTTTTAACTATAACTCGTAGTATGATTTTCCATCACAGCCTTTACGTATAATCTGGAAATTATCAGTTTGTATCCACTTATCTCCAGTTTGTGGTTATAATGTTTTGCAAGTATATTAAACTTGAGAGTTTTCCCTCCGCCGTGCTTACACTCCAGTTTGTGAACCCGTAACCCCTTCCTGTCTTTCGAATACCCTTCCCTCTTTTGTTTCGCTCTGCGGTTTTTGTGTTTTATCTGCTCGAATGGGAAGAGACGGGAAGTTTGCTTCGCTGATTTTTGATTTTATTCGAAAGGGCCGACGTATGGATATGTTGCTTTGTCGCTGCTGGTCATGTTGCTGAATGGCCGTCAACATGTTGCCGCAACACTGGGCAATCGGAATTTAAAAAAAAATGTATTTCTTCCTAAAATTAATAAATACAAAATTATATTTATAATTATTATATTATTTAATGATCGATAGTTAATTTATACCATGTTTTCCCCTATTTTCTAATTAAACTCATCTATAGTTTCGAAATACTAGAGTTTTCTCTTTGTTTCACACACATTTCACCCAAAAATCGTAAACCGAAAATCCGAGAAGAGATCGGAGATCGAGATCAAAATCGAGATCGAGATCGCGCTTCTTTCACTCACAACCCACATTTTATTTAGAACAGATCTCACCAAGGCATCGGGGCGAGTGGCGAGAATCTCTGTGGCCAATAAAAAAAAAGAAGATCTTTTAAGCCAACAAGATTGCGCCTAGTGAAAGAGGCGGCTAAAAAATGAAGCCTGAAAACGCTGTAGTAGAAATCCCCAAGAAAAGGCCAAAGAAAAAAAAAAAAAAAAAAGAAAGCACGACAAAAACAAAATGTGAAAACGCATGAAAGCCCGATCGCTCGCTCGGCTCGGCGCTCGCTCACAATTTGTTTAGAAAGTGCAGAGAAAGAGGTAAAAGCGGCAAAATGCAAACAAGCCAAAAAGTTTGGGCCCCTAAAAAAGCGATTCAATGAAAATTGGGCACACGGCAGCACACACAGCACATGTGGTTTCTGTGGCTGGCTTATTATTAATTTATTGATTTCGAACTCCCAAACTTGTTTGGCTGTGTGAAAATTTATTATACAACAAAAGCAGCTGGTAAAAAGCAGCAGCGGTGGAGACACGCGCTAAAACGGCCACAACGTGCTTTGGCCTAAGAGAGCTGGGCTCCAAAGAGAGTTAACCGGAGGGGGAAAGAGAGCCACCAGAGAGATCTGCGAACTATACTTGGCTCAGCGATACGACGACGACGTCATCAAACTGGTTTCAGCGATTACATAAAGTCTCGTCGTCGTTCCGCTGTCAGCAAACTTGCTCTCGTTTTTTTGTGGCTTCGGGTTTCGCTGCTTCGGGATTTTATTTATTATTGTTTTTTTTTTTTTTTTTTCGTTGCTGCCGATCGGGTGAAACTCTCTGCAAACGTCGCTGCTGGCGTCAGAAACGCCTACGCCAACACAGAAAATAAATATGGGTGGCTTACAAGATCAATTTGATGTAAATTATAACAAAGTTAATTAAGCTTAATTTATTAATTGCCTATAATTATAGACACTTATTTATTGTTATAGGCTCTATAAAGAAACTGATCTTAACTGATCAAAAGCCAACAATAATCTCAGTTTTTTCCCCTCTGTACACACCGCTCGTCACCCAACTAGTAACACCTCATTTCCTATGCTGCCGCAGCGTTTTTACGTAATCGAAATATGTTTTCCCCTCATTATTGCTTTGTGATTATTAACACAAGCGCAAACTTTCATTTATGCTGCAATCCCTCCGAAATTCACAGCAATAAAAGTGTCAAACCAATGTGGCAAAAATGGTTTTGAGTTTTTGGTCAGCTCGCTGGCTGCGGCCTAGTTTGGTTTTTGTTTGGGCCAGAAACTGTGACACGGGCCGATTAGCATTTCAAATCCAAAAAAAGTAAAAATCCAAAGAGCCAACAAACGGCAAACGGCAGTTATGTAAAAATTAACAACATTAACCTTATGCGTGGAAAATGGGACGCATTTGTTTCTCGCATTGTGACATGCTTTTATTTTTGGAGATTTACATATGAAATGGGATCAGGAATGAGGAAAATATATATTTAATTAAAAAGTGTACTTCATAAAGCTTAATAATTATTAAAATATAAAGGCGCTGAAAGACTATTTATTTATATTTAATAATGATCAACCTATTTAATTTTTTTTACGAATATTCCTTTATTTTATTCTGATCAGAATGCTTGACATTTTTGTCAGAACATGAAGATATCATTATCATCTTATGGGGAATCCTTTGTTTCCACAATCATGTAATAGTGTTTAATCAATTACGAAAAGCTGGATCATATAATAATAAAATTAGGTTTTATTGCTGAAAACCAATCCTTTAAGATTACAAAAAGAAAACCTACACAACAGGATTGTGGAAACATAATATACTTATGTTAATACTTGCATAATTTTCTTGCTCATCATTGGTTGGTTGGGTGGTCTCTGTTACTGTTGTGCTCCCACCTTAACATTAATTGCCCGCCCCTGTCATAGAATATAGATTTCCCATTTATTATTTAATAAAATATGCATACTAAATCCAATGCATTTCAAATAGAAAACCTCAAAACATGAGGTTTATTATTAGAGATAACATTTCTCCAATCCGTTGATAAGGTTGTTGATCCATTAATTGGCTTTGCTACAATTGCAATTGCAGTAGCCTTGTTAAAGGAAAAACTCTCTAATCGTTTAAGGGTATAATTATGGAAACATAATAATTTCCCCTCTCTCCGACTCGACTTTCGATTGTTTTCATTAGTGCGAAAAACAATCGCAGCATAGGCCAGCATAGGCAACAGCAGCAACAACAACAACAGCAGGCAAATTTCACTCTACTTACATGATTTCGTACGCTTTAGCTTTATATAACAACAACAACAACAACAGCGTCGGCGACTTTCACGAAAAACTGCAGGCGGCGACGGCGAAACTGTGAAACTGCAGCAGCACCCCATGTGTGCGAACGAGAGGGCGCTCGTAACAGAGCCAGACCAGACGCTGGCAGAGCTGGAGCTTTCTCTCCCTCTGCAAAAGTCGGTGGGGGCCAAAGGCAAACGGACGACGCAACAAATCGACTTTTTTTCTTCGAGTTCAGTTGAGTGAAAGACCCGCGAAACCAAAACCAAAAACCAAAACGAAACCCAGCCAAAACTCAAAAGCAAAACGACAACAAATGGCAAAGAAAACGAACAGAGAAATGTTGAGCGTGGGAGTTTTTAAAATTAATATGCGTCAAAACTGTTGACACTTTTTATTACCAGCAGCGAGAGAGTGGAGAAAGAGATGGTGGAGATTTGGAGTCGTCGTGAGCCGTAGTTTGACACACTCTAAAAATAATATTAGGGGGTTATGAAATTGGATTTAACTTTTTTTTTTAAGCATTTATTTTCTAGATTCTATAGAGAATTTTAAGTTGTGGAGCTCAGTTTTTTAAATGTTTATTTTTTCACATTTACTCAAGATATACTTTAACTTGATAATATCTGATCTTTGCTATGTCTTTTCCAACTTTTAATACATTTTTTATATGAAAATAAAAGTGATTGTATGGGATTTCATCATAAAATACATCATTTAAGATCAACTGGGAACTGTGGTGTAAAGAATAATTATTTTGATATTATAATGCAGCTTTTTCTATGATCTAACCCTTTACAGATATGTTTTTTTCGTCTTAAGCTATTTATTATACCAATTGAACATCGAAAATGAATAAATATATAGTAAAAATATTTTATTTATATAAATCTGTGTGTAATATTTACAAAATGGAATCAAATAAAAGGAATAGTTAGTTAAAATTTGGAAAACAAATAGCTTAATATCATTCAATACCTTTAATTGTTAACTAGATCATTAAAGCATAAAATATATATTAAAATATATATTACTTAAGGATTGGAATAAATATTTCTATATAAAGATAAAATAAATAATAAGTAAACCATCTACTTATTTATTACCAAGAAAAAACAGAGCTTGTAGAAATCCTCCAAACTCCCCCTTAATTTCTCCTTGTGTCCAAGCTAACTACCTCTTTTGGGTGGGTATCATAATCGTTGGCGTTGCTCATGATGACGATGTTTGCCCCTAAGATGTGGTCTTGTTGTTCGTGTTGTTTTGGCTTGTGTTGCCTCCGTTGTTGCATTTGTGGCGGAAGTGGAGTTTTCGTTGTCTCAGAGTTTGTTTGTTTTTTTTGGGAACTAAACTTGCGTGGAGTTTCTCTTTTGAAATCATTTTCATTGGCATGAAAGTTCACATTATTTAAATTAAATTGCCGCCGTCGCTTCTTCTTCGTTGCCTTCTCTTCAGCGGCGACTGAAAAATGTATCTTTGCATCTGTGTTTTTTTGCGCGACGGCGCCGCCGCGTATTTATGTAAAACCAAAAAAAAAAAATGAGCAAAAAAAAGAAAAGCCAAGAAAAGCGTTTCCTTTTGGCTCGAAAACAACGGCGGCGACAATTGAAAAGCGTTTTTCACTCAACTCGACTGGGCGGCGGAGTGAAAGGAGCATTTCGCTGTTGTTTTTGTTGGTGAAAACGCCAAGTGAAAAGCCATGCGATAATTTGTTGTAAAAAAATGAAAAATTTTCACCATTTTCAGCTTGAGTTCGTTTATTATTGCCTTTTGTTGCTGCTGTTGTTGTTGCTGGCAGTTGCCTTTATCAAATTTCATTTAAATGCTAATGAAAAGTTGCCGGAAGTGTGGAAAGCGCCAAAGCGAGTCGCTGGCAAATTATATAACTTTTTCCTTTTTTTCTTTACATTTTTGTTTGGCGGAAAAAGTTTTCCCTACCTCTCTCTTGTCTCCCTCTCTCTGTAGTTTTCCCCATGAGCAGCAGCTGCTGTGTGAATAACCATCAATTTCTCTGCTCCCCAAAAAAAAAAAAGAAAAGAAACGTAACGAAACGAGTTTTCTTTTGGCCAAAAATCCGATTAATGGGATTTCTTTAACGCGTGCTGATCACTCGTGCTCCCTTCAAAGGGAGAGAGAGGTGTGCTCTCCCCTGGATTTATCATAAATTCCCTTTCTTTGGGAAGCGATCTCAAGGCCCACGCATCGCCAAAGGATCCCCCAGGGAGATCAACACTTACACAGTACAAAATAGGGAACTTGTTTTATGAGAAAATAAAAGAGATATCATCTTATTTTATATGCAAACTTGGAAGTTTTACATTAATTAAGACCAATATGGTATTTTCTAAGATCAAAATGACTCTTTAAAATGTTATTTTATATAATGAAGCTTTAATATGATCTATTGAAGATCAAAATTAGATGGAAAAGTAGATTTTATAAATGTTTTCATATAATTAAAGATTAAAAATGGTATTTTTAAGGTCAAAATTATATAAAAAGTTCGATATTTATAAACATATACAAATAACCTTGATCTTTACTAAGAAATAAATTTCGTTGTGTGTACAACTACGTATATATTGAATTCCTCGATCCGTGACCAACTGGATTCGTCGCATTCCAGCTGTCTTTGGACCCTCATCCTTCGTACAGTGTGTGTGTGTGGGTTCACCGTCTGCAGCAGAACTAATGCTTCTCCGGTGGCTAAGTAAGCAGAGCTAATGGCATGACTATGGAAAATGGCAGGGCCAAAAAGGGCATTAAAAGTGACGGTGTGTTTGCCAAACAATTCAAATTTATTTAAGGGGACACTTTAAATATTGGAGGTAGGCCTATAGGTGGCTTTGTGTCTTAATATTTAAAGGGAAAGAGTCTAGGCCAGGTGTGTCTTGCGGTTAGCAAATATTTGTGTTTAGTTTCCTGGGAATGTTTAGTATCTGTGAGTTAAACATTTAAGATAAAAATGAAATGTTTTATTAACTAGCTATTTTTTTTTTAATTGTTAAGAGGTTAATATATTTTTATATGAGGATTTTTACTTCTTAAAATAATTTGAGGTTTTTTGACAGAAATTTGCGACATTTCCTCCCTTAAAGATAGGGATCAACACCTCTTACTGTGGTCTTTGGTTGAGTCAGAGTCACCTTTACCTGCCTTAATACGATTACCAAAGTTCTGACTGAGCTTCATGGCTCCCCAAGTTTAGCCTTCTCCTGTTCTTCTTCCTCTGTTCCCATACTTCTGTTCTCCTCCTTCTATTCTCCTCCTTCTATTCTCCTCCTACTGTTCTCCTTCTTCTATTCTCTCCTTCCTCTGTGATTTTGTCATTTGCCTTGGCTGGGGCGCCAAACAAATGATTTTCAATGTCATAACAAAACAAACTTTTCTGTTTTCGGCTCTGGCCTGGCCTGGCCTGGCCCTTGGCTTGGAGAGCCAGAGAGTGGTGGGCAAGGGAGAGGTGGTGTATGTGCCTCAATGCCAAATCAATGTCATTAACATTAAGGCACACTCACTAAAATTGAATAAAGCGGCTCAGCTCAGCTCGGCTCGATGGCTGAGTGCTAAAAACGCCGACTGCGCAGCTTGGATTTTTGGTGTTTCGGTGTTCGGTTTACGGTTTACGGTTTACGGCTTACGACTCACTACGGTTTGTTCACCTTGACGAGCTGCGTCAACCTTTTGATGGCTAACGCACACACGCGGGCCCATTGAAGGTCCTTCAGCTGGATTTTGATGATGGCCATCAAAATCGCCAGCAGCAGAGAGAACTGAGGCTGAGGCTGAGGCTGAACTGAGGCTGCAAAACTACTGAACTGAGAACTGAGAAGTGAGAACTGAACGCTAAACACTGAAAATGGAAAGCGGAAAACGGGCAGCACCTTGAAAAAACTCAACCTTGCCGTTGCGTTGAGAGCTGCAGCCTTGCACAGATTTTTCCTACATTTTTGTATGCTTAATTTGTGCACTGGCAAGAAAATCCCTGGGAGATCGTCAAGGAATTGGACTCGAAAAAATATGTACTTAGCTTTTATAGCTAATTTAGACCATTGAAGGTGGTTTAAAAGACAAAAAAGTGCTAGAAGATATATTAATATTAATTTAGTTAAGATTTTGTGGAGTTTAATGCCTTTCTTTAATACAATTTATTAACCCAAAACTCTGATTTAATTCTTATTAATTTTTGAGGCAAGGAATTGAACATAAATATCAACTTTTTGGGCTCTAATCTCTTTACTTTATATCCCTGCCTTTATTTTGATATAATATATATATTTTATAGTTTATAATTTCATTAAACTTTTCTCCTTGTGTATAAATCGCTGCCTCCTCTGCCCTTTTGCTGTCTTTTCCATCTGCATCTGCGCACTGAGACAAAAACACATGAGAATGGCAGATTGTTATTGTTGCTATTGTGCGTCAGAGAGATCCTTCCCTTCCTCTCTCTCTCTCTCTCCTCACCTCGGCATGCTTGCACCTTTCCAAGATGAGCAACGCAACGCACACATCATCCACATCCTCCTCATCCTCATTCCACACTCACCTTCGCCCTCAACCGCCGCCGACTGACCCATTGTTTGTCAATTTTCCACTCCTGGCTACAATTTCCTCAGGCCATTGTTTGCCTTGTCATCTGCAGGATTTTTGGATTTTAGATTTTAGTCGTGATTTTCCAATTTTCCCGGGTCCATCAGTCAGTTTTCCTGCGCTGCTCCTGCGCAACGGTTGTGTGTCTTTTTCTTGTGATATTTATTCCGTCTCTCGAGAATTACGTGTTCGTGGATAAAGCTTCAAAAGCTCCATCTCTTCCTTATCTCTGTTATATCTCTCCGTTCTCTGGTGACTCTGGGATTTTTCGGAGTTACTGTAAAAGAAATACTTGGACTCCGTCTTGACTTCTTTTTTCGTCCATTATGAACGCCACACTTTTTGGCGCACTTTGTTTTATGTTGTCCAAGCGTTCGTGTCGTCTCGTTCAGCGTTTTTCCTAAAAAATAATATTTAATTAGTTAATTTTTAAAAGAACATTTCGCAAAGAGTGTGTGTGCGCGTTTTATTCTGTGTAATTTTTGTTCGAACGAGCGGCAAGCTGGAGAACTCTCTGCTGTTGAAGCTGCTCAATCTCTTGGCCCGGCACTCGAATTCCGATAGCAAATTCGTGAAAGTTGAATTCGAGCGCAGCATCATGGATCTAATACAGGAGCCAAGGTGAACACAAAAGTCTTGAATTTGTATTTAAGAATAAAAAGCAGTAAGCATGGCGGTGAAAAAATAAGAAATATTCAAGATAACCTTCAAAAAGAGTATTAACTTCTCTCCTATACAAATTAATAAAACTAGTCCAAAAACATTTTTAAATGGTTTTTAGGAAGTGAAGTTTTCAGTTTTCCATTGGAAATTATTATGCAAAGCGTTATTTTCCTAATAAATAACTATAATTCAACAATTTTCTTCATTTTATAAGCTTAATTTAAGAATAGTTTCCCTTTAAATTGATATATATTTAATAAGATGAAATCTAAAGCTTACTTTTAAAAGAATTTACCCTAAGTTACCCGTAGGGGTATAAACCCCTTTAAGCGCAAGCTCTGTGCTTTATATTCCATATTTAATGATATATCTAATTTTAGCTATCTCTACTATTATATTTATAACTAACTCTTTATTTTCCTCTTCTGATATCCTTCCAGATTGCCGGTGAACGAATGTCAGGCAAGCCAAACAGCTAGAGTCACCTCGAACCTGCACGCATCCAGTAGCACGATGGCGGTCAGCCGCGTTCCCTCACCGCCCTTGCCGGAAGTTAATACGCCAGTCGCCGAGAACTGGTGCTATACGCAGGTAAGACCTATTCCCTCCCAGTCCCAGTCCCAAACCCTACTTATAGAACGAGGATTAAATTTCCTTCACATCCTTCGATGTTTGGTTTTTGCATTCCTATGGATTTGCCACCGGCTGAGCCCTCCGAACCGATCGGATTTCACAAATATTTCGTTGTAAGACGGTAAATGCACTTCCGCTCGGGGAGAGAAAGGTGCTCGGGTGGCTCAGGGAGAGAGAGGTGCTCGGGTGGCTCAGGAAGAGAGAGGTGCTCGGGTGGCTCAGGAAGAGAGAGGTGCTCGGGTGGCTCAGGTGGACGAAATCCGAGAACGTTGTAACAATATTTACAGGGGATCCGATCCCCCTACCCCTTAGTTAAATACGAAAACCCTGAAATTAACCCCCAACATCTACTTTTATTTATTTCATTTCCAAACAGGTCAAAGTGGTTAAATTTAGTTATATGTGGACCATAAATAACTTTAGTTTTTGTCGGGAGGAGATGGGTGAAGTACTCAAATCGTCCACATTCTCAGCCGGTGCTAATGACAAACTGAAATGGTGAGTACATCAACCTAAACTTTAAATAAATTACTAACTTAAGATATCCTTCCCTCCATTCAGGTGTTTACGGGTCAATCCCAAGGGTCTTGACGAGGAGAGCAAGGATTACCTATCGTTATACCTACTGTTAGTGTCGTGTAATAAATCCGAAGTCAGAGCCAAGTTCAAATTTTCCATACTGAATGCCAAGCGCGAGGAGACCAAAGCCATGGAATCCCAAAGGTAATCCCTATCAATAATGATCCCTTGAATCTGTATTAATCTGTTATGTTCACTATTCCAGAGCTTATCGCTTTGTGCAGGGCAAGGATTGGGGCTTTAAGAAGTTCATCCGCCGCGACTTCCTGCTGGACGAGGCCAACGGCTTGCTGCCGGAGGATAAGCTAACCATTTTCTGCGAAGTCAGCGTTGTGGCGGACAGCGTCAACATCTCCGGACAATCCAACATCGTGCAGTTCAAAGTGCCCGAGTGCAAGCTATCCGAGGATCTGGGCAATCTCTTTGACAATGAGAAGTTTAGCGACGTCACGCTCTCAGTGGGCGGTAGGGAGTTCCAGGCGCACAAGGCCATACTGGCAGGTAAGGAATACGAACCTCCTTTATTGGGAAATCTTAACTAATACATTTTAAATTAATTAATAACAGCGCGCAGCGATGTCTTTGCGGCCATGTTTGAGCATGAGATGGAGGAGCGAAAGCTGAATCGTGTCGCCATAACCGATGTGGATCATGAGGTTCTTAAAGAAATGCTGCGATTCATATACACGGGCAAGGCGCCCAATTTAGAAAAAATGGCTGATGATCTCCTAGCGGCTGCTGATAAGGTAAGTTCTTATCCCAAGCTCTTTCGTAAAAGCAGAAAATAATTAAATATTTCATTTACATTTACAGTATGCACTCGAAAAGCTGAAAGTGATGTGCGAGGAGGCGCTGTGCGTCAATCTCTCTGTAGAAACAGCAGCCGAAACACTAATATTAGCTGATCTCCACAGTGCGGATCAATTGAAAGCACAAACGATAGATTTCATAAATACGTAAGTCTTTATATAGTAAATATATATGTTTAGATTTTAAATTAAACATGAATTTATCCCTTACAGTCATGCCACCGATGTGATGGAAACCTCTGGCTGGCAAAATATGATCACAACACATTCACACTTGATAGCGGAGGCATTTCGTGCGCTCGCAACACAACAAATCCCACCAATTGGACCACCAAGGAAACGCGTGAAAATGAGCTGAAACAATCCAGCGAGAAGAGCAGCAAGGAACCGTACACCAACAATCAACAACAACTACAACAGGATCTACAACAACAACAACAACAACCACAACAACAGCAACCGCAACCGCATCACCACAACCACCAACAACAACAACAACAATACCCATTCATTTCGATTCAACAACCTTTGTAACGAGAACATCTTGAATGTGAAACATTTGATCGAACGATGTGCGGTTAACCTCAAGAAAGCATACGGCAATACTACAGCAACAACAATAAATATTATGAACTACATTTACCACTGCAACAGCACCAACAACTACTATAGAAACAACAACGTGGACATCAACAGCGTCAGCAGGAACATTGTGCATGAAGCCGAAGCTGAAGCCGAGAATCGGAGAAGGCAGTACCGTTTATTGTTTGGATTTCGAGTTTCGATTTAATTCAATTTTGATAAAAGAAAACTTGAGTTTAATTGTATTTTATTTGTTGATTTAATATTTACCTATGATTAATATGTTTACGAGTAATAATTATTAATTAATTCTAATTATAAGTCCCAAAAGCAGCAATTACAAATAATAAAAAAAAAAAACAAAAAAAAGCAAGTAATAAGAAGAGAATACCAACAAAAAAAGAGCATAAAAAACAAAAAGCGTAAAGTAAAAATAAATTAAATTTAAAACAAAAATCAAAGGCATGAAACCACAAAAAAAGAAAAAGAAAAGAAACAACAAAAAATAAAGAAATTCACTGAGAAAGCAGCGTCACTATTATTATTATTATTATAATTACCGATTACTGCGTATAATTACAAAGCGTACACTTTGATTGTGATGTATATTCGATGAGTAACGAGTAAAGAGTAACGAGTAACGAGTAATGAGTAATGAGTAACGAGTAAAGAGTAACGAGTAACGAGTAACGAGTAATGAGTAACGAGTAACGAGTAAATGAGTAATGCATAATGATACGGATATGATAATGAAGTTGATTTATATATTGTGTATATGTAAAACTCGGAACAATTTTCAATGCATTCAAGGTTTTATTGCACCCGCCCACCAATCCACTTCCGCCTCCTTTTTTCTAATTGAGGAGTGTGCTGCCCTTATTAAATGTATAAAAATTAATTGTTATTTACAAGTTCTCAATTCTACCACCGCCTAAGTAACAACTTTGAGCACACACTCCTCTCAACTCCTTTTCAATGTTTTTTTTAATTCACTTCTTAGGCTTTCTCGTATATCGTTTCTCTTTTCTTTTCTTAAGTATTTAAAACACCCGCATCTTGTTTCTCTTTGTTTAAGCGCAAATGTAATTAATTTGTTGTACAAAAACTCTAAAAAAACAAACAAAACATTGTCGAAATAAAAGCAAACAGTAGCAATTTGTGTATAGTAAGCAGATAAAAATTGAAAAAACAAAAAAAAAACCACAAACATTATGGCATCAATTCATTTCTGCAAAAGGGGGAGATTCTCTCCTGGGGGCGGTTTCTCTTCTCTCTGATTGAGTCAGACAATTGCGAAAAAGTACGAGTAAAGTAAACGTGATAACAATATCTATCTAACTATTAAATAATTAAAGCGAAGGTGGCGTAGAAGAGCTGACGACATTTTTATATGCTAAAACGGCAGATCGTATAGGAGTTTAACACAGAACAAAAACTTCAGGTATTCAGGAAAGGGTAAACATATAATTACAATAGGAGCAACTAAGAACGATATTTCCATATTCTATGTGTACTTCCGATTGACTTTGCATGTGATTTGCCATCAGAACAGAAAGTGTAAATAAATTAGCCTTAGCCTTAGTCGCAGCCTCAGTTCTACTTGTGTTTGTTTCGCGGATGCACAATTAACTAACTATAGTTACGAGTCCAAATGCTTTAAGTCAGTGTATGTGCGATCTATGTATAGTAATCTAGGTAACCAACCGACATTAGCCTTTGAATGGATGAGAGTGAGTAGGGACGGGAGCGAGTTTTATGTTTTCTGGCAAGTGCTTCGTTAGCTATTTATTACATATTGTCGCCGTCATCTAATCCTAATCGTAATGTATTGAAGGCAGAGCTCCTAAGTAACAGTTGATCGTTTTTTCCGAACTGAATGAAACCTTCGGAGGAGGAACCTTGTCTTCGCTTGAGTGTTCTCAGTTTAAGCTATCCTAGTTAAGCTCTTTCAATAAAACCTTATAGAGAGCATATAATCAGCAGATAAGCATAAAACCTCAATACTAAGATAATAAATGTACTAACTAATTCTGGGACAACAAAAAACGATCAACTGTAATTCGCTGCGGGCTCTGATCCATCATCCTCCGGCACTTGGAAGTGTAATATATTTTTTTTGAGTTGCTCTCGGCTCGGGGAGACGAAACCTAGCGATCTACAAATGTGTATCATCTAGTGAACCGACAACAACTTTTTATGCATGCCAACAATCTAAATGTGTAGAGAAATGACAAAAAACCAAACAAAATGAGAATGAAAATCTGCAGTAACACACGACACACCCATTTTTAAAGAAGCGAAACTTGTAATTGTATTTAAACGAGATATTAGATAATAAATTAATATGTTCTAAAATAACCACCCCCGGCGACCTCTCTATTTCTTGTCCTTCTGCTCTTCGAGGAACTGCTGCAGCAGTCCGCCATCAATGGGAATGGTTAGTTGCTCGGAGCCGTCCACACTTCGCTTCGACTTGACCAGCTTGTGGTCGAGGAACTCGGTTAGCTGGGCGCGCAAGGCGAGATCGGAGCTGACCAAGAAGGCCTCGCGACAGTTGGAGTATAGATCGCGGAACGGCATGCCCTGGTAGGTGGCGTTGCCCTTGTTCTTCAGCTGATACTTGACAATCAGCATGTAAATGCCGCGCGAATTGGTGGTCAGCGAGGAGAAGACACTGCGCATCGAGGAGAGGGCCAGTTCGCCGGAGTTCTGCACCAGCAGGGAGTTCTCGAAGGCGGTCTCGTCCGTGTATGGCAGCATGGTGGTGCAGTCCCACCACGAAAAGTTGAAGCTGCTCAGCTTACCCTGATCCCAGACTGCAAAGAGAGAGAGAGAGAAGAGTTAATGGCTAGGACTCCATCTTAGGCTCCATATACTCACGCAATGGGGTATTGATGTGATCGATGGAGGCCAGCAGATGGATGTTGGGCACTCGCGCCAGCCGGGACAGGATCGCCTGGGCCTTTACGTTGCGCAGCATCGCTCCGTCCAGATTGTGAACAATCAGAAAGAGATGGGTCTCCGGTATCAGGGAAAACTCCTCCTCGATCATGTCCACTGCCTCGTGCTGATTCCCTGGACTAATGCCCGCGTCCAGGATCTCGCTTGTGATGCTGTCCAGCACATCCTTCAGAGTCAGACTGGGAAAGAAGCCATTTATCACGAGGACCGTCTGCTTGGCCAACACCTCGCGGTGAAAGGCCTGCAACAGCTGCCGCTTCGAGCCCAGCCCATAGAGCAGGATGTTGAAGCCCTCGTTGAGGATGCACATCCACTTGGGAAAGTACGAGCGATACTCCTCCATGATCGCATTGATCGAGGTCTCGTGCTCCGCCGACACCTTCATTTCCGACAGCAGGCTGAACAGGCGATCGGCGGCCAGCCGGGGATTCTTTAAACGGTCCAACGTGTGATCCGAGGTGAGGATCTTGGTGCTGGCATGCGAATGGAAGTAGCCGTCGCTCTCTGGGACAAACTCATTCGATTTCTTGGCCCGCGCCGTTTGCCGGAGTCGGGCTGCCGACGGGGTTTTGGGCAGAATCGGAACCAAAATGGCGCGCCGTGTCTTGCACGGCGTCTTGGGCTCATCATCATCGGCGGCATCGTTATCGGAGGAGGAACAGCTGCTGGTGCTGCTGCTCAAGGATTCCTCGTCGCTTGGCCGGAAGTCGCTCTCGTCCCCGGAGAAATCCTCGTCGGCGGAGTCCGCCACTATTTTGGCAATCTCTGAAAAGGTAAAGGTAAATCGATTCAAGAAACTGTGATGGCTGGAAGGAGCTAGCGACTACCCACGATTCTTGACACGGCTGCGCACATGGGAGGGCGTCTTTGGCTGATCCGCGGCGGATCTCTTGCGCTTGGTGTCAGGCGTCTTGACGCCCAGTCGCGGCGTCTTTGGGGTCTTGGGCGTGCGGGGCGTGGCATTGAGGGCTGCCAGGGCCATGGCGTCCCGCTTCTTGGGCGTGTTGAAGCCGAACAGGCTGCTCCCGGCCACATTGTACTCGGATTGGATGAGATTCAGGTCTTTGGACGTGGGCCTGGCGGCGTTCTCAGCCTCTGCTGGGTCCTCCTCCTCCTGATCCTCCTCTTCGCCCTCTTTATCCACATCCTGACCCTCATCGTCCGTGCACTCCACATAGTTCACCACCACGTGCTCCTGCTGCCTGTTGCCACTCTCCTGCTGATAAGCCTGGTACTTCTTGGTGGGACTGGGGCGGCGGGTGGAACGACGAGTGCTTCGTTTGGAACTCCCCTGGGTTTCCGTTTCCGCATCATCGACAATGGCCGTGTCCAAGTCCACGGATTCATCCTCCGAGTTTGTGGGGTCAACCGACTTTGGGTTCTGCTTGCGCGGGGTTTTGTAGCTGCCGCTCATCTTGCATGCCAAATGTCGCAAATATTTAAAGTTTGTAAACAAAACGAGCTCAAAATTCGACCAGGGACGGATGGCTCGATGCCAGAAGAGGCGGGACTTATCGATAAACATAGGACTTCCAGTAGTCAGTAGTCAGTAGGTCACACTTTACTCGCTCGTGAAGGGTTCGTGACTTTGGCGTTGCCACACTTTCCGAGGAAATCGCACTTTTCCTTCATTTTCCGCGTCTGCTGCCGGACGGTGTGAAATTGCGACTTTTCCAAAAAGAAACTACAGACAACCGTCAAAAAAGGCTCGTCAAGGGCTCATGTTTATAATTATATGACCGAGAAATATCAAATAATTCCTAAGTTTTGACTATTTTTATGTCTCCCAATACAAGTTTTTGGAAAAAAAAAATAAGCACTACGATGTGGCTAAGAAGATTAAGTTCTTCGTTTTGAATACAACGGCCGCTTGGATTGTGGTGTATATCTTGTTTTTTTCCACAGATAAATTCAAATATTAAGGCTCCTTCTTTCCAAGTTCCGCACCTCGTGGTAAATAATTTTTCTGACAAATTTGTAGTGCTCTGGTTCTACTTTTCAACATTTGTTCTTGGTCTCTCATTGTTTCTCATATTTCTGTGCCTCTTTTATACTCGTATTCGTCTCTCTTTGCTTTGGACTACCGAAAATCAAACATTTTCCTCTACAAGTTTTAAGTGAAAAAATAGACATTAAAAGAATCATTTAATTTGAGTAATAAATGTCTGAAAGATTTAGTTGTTTGTTTTGAAACCTAGTTCCGCTCGGTTTTGTGGTGGATTTCATTTGCTTCCACGCCCCATTCCCATTTTCGAATTTAACGGCGACTTCTAGCAAAGTCCCACACCTCATGGTAAATCATTAGTTTTTCTGGCCTCACCTTTCATAAACTCGCTCTCATTGCTCCCTCTCTCATCACTGTTGCCAGATTCGCTTTTTTCCCGTCCATTCTGGCAGCGGGAATTCTGGCTTTTTATTTTTGTTAAATCCCTTTTTCAGGAATGAAAAAAGAAAGAAACATTACTAGAATAAAACGATACTAGGACAGCGTTACAAAGGATCGTTACTTTTCAAAATACTTGTTGGGAAAAATACCTAATTACTGACTTGTCACCAAAAACTAATTCCAAGACACGAGTGAAATAATATATATTTATAAATATATTACGTATAAAAATTAGGAAGAAGCTGCTAGCATCGATGAAATGATATGCATATTATGAATAATATAATAATAACAAAACTATGATTACTATTCCCCTCTACGCCAAATAAAACAAATAAATGTTTTAAAGAACTGGAATTTGTGTACCCTTTTTCTAAGTTTTAGGCTTTTATTCGATCGTCCTTCCCGTCAATTCGTAATTTCAATGGTGACCGCGAGGTGGTGGCCCAAGAAAAAACGCCTCCTAGCGGAATAGCTCTAAATTATATCGTATAAATGTGGCATCGAAATGCATAAAGCCCGTCTATTTTGCTTGGAAAATAGCCATATTTCCCTCTAGCCGCTATTTTACAATTAATTATTCCCGAGAACGGGAAGGAATGTCATTAAGGGGAATGTGGAGGATAATTATTGTATTATAATTAATATAATTATTGTATTTCAGCTCTTTTCAGGCTAGTTTAGCATATCTTACGACAGAAGAGTTGGCCACACTGTTGGCTCTGAAAACCTATAAATACGAGTGCGCAGCGCGCAGTCGGAACAAAAATTTTTTTTCTCAACAAAAACATATTCTGCTCCGCGCAGAAACCGCCGGGAAACGTAAAATTTAAAAACGCCGGTTGAAACTTTGTTGGAAAATCTGTCGTGTTCGTGCAATAACAAGTGCGGTTAATGTAAATTCGCAATCCAATAATTTGTTGCTGTTGCCGGTTCCGAATCGCATCGAAGACGAATGTAGTGCTGCGCGCCTGATAAATACAGTTGAATTGCGCGCCATGTGCGGTTTCTGTGCCAGGAATAAATAGAGAATATTCGATCAAAATCCGAGTACCGAGAAAACAACGGTGTCTTGCTATTCCTTGTTGTCGTCGTCTTGTCTTTGCCCGAAAAGCGAAGAACCGTTGAACGGTTCAACGCAGCAGCAGACCAAAGGGAATCGACCAAAACAAAGTGCATGCTAAAAACAAAAGGTTTTCGAAATGTTCGAACTGGAGGATTACTCGAGCGGCATACACGAGGGCTTCTTCAGCAAATATGCGGTAAGTATATAGTATAACGCGGTGGAGGCAACAGCTTAATAACGTTTTGCACACAATTTGCCGGCCGGCCGCGCTCGCAAACACACACATGCCCAAGTGCACACACACACAGGCGCGCGCTATTTATCGGCAAAATTCAAAATTTAACGTTCGTTTTGCGTCGACAAAGCAGCTCTCGCGTTCTCTTTTCCTAGTATTTCCCCCAGGTCCCCACTCTCCACTCGCGGCACTCTCCACTGCCCACACTCCCCAACCGTTCCCATTTTGATACGGAAAACCCACCACTGCGGCGAAACTTTGGTTCCACTCGCCATCTCGCTCTCCCCTTCGCTGGCCGATTCCCCCTCTCGCTCACACCAGAGCTTTGTTGTTGACTCGGCGCTTCGTCGTCGCCGCGTTTAACGTGCAATTTTGAATTTTAACTTCGCCGCACTAGCAGTGCTGGGGCCTGGCGGCAGTGTGTGCGTTTGTGTCTGTGTGTTTACTTTTGATCGTTAAGCTTTGAAAATCGCCTTTTCGCCTTTTCGCTTTTTGCTGTTCGCTTTTCGCTCAATGAACGGATGATTAATTACAACCGGAACAGGCCGACGATAATAAATGATGGACTCGGAAATTCTATGCACAGAACGAACCCACTTCCTCATCTTCGTTGGGCTCCAGGTTATTAACTTGGCTAGCTGGGGACTCGGCGACTGTTAATGTTAAGCCGTCTGTTAATCGCCTGTTGTTTGTACTAAATTGAAATCGAACAACAGTGCGGATTTAATTCACTTTTTCGCAACTGGGGGGCTTAATATACTTTAATTTCTTTCCCCTCAAACAAGAAGAGTTTCTTGTGTTGTAGTCATGCGCAATTTACTTAACTTATTTATTGTTTTGCCGCATACAAACAGCGGGGGTTAAGGAAGTATAGCACATTTTAAGCGGAAGTTTTTTTGCAAAGAAGTAATATTATAAATTTGTAGAAAAGAATCTTACTAAATATCATACGCCAAACCAGGAACAAAGACGTTACTGTATTTAGTAGGAATCTTTATTCTTATATTATTAAATGAAAACCATAATAGAATAAATGCAGAATTTTCAACCAATTTTCGTTACCTTCACAAGGAAAGGGAAAGGAGTTCCATCACTTGTAACCTGGAACTTCCAAGTGAAGAGGCTCGCTCGTAGTGCTATTATCTTGGCCCCAACTGTGGACATGTGTAGTCGTGTGTGTTTCACTGAGTTTTCGTCTTGGGGCCTCTTCTTCATGGCTTTTGCGTTTTAAACTTTTTGAAGGCCAAGCGTTCACCTCGAACCTTTTGGCTTTTTGCTGTTTTAGCCGCCGCAGCAACCAAAGTGGTTAATGATTTTCGCCAAGGAGTGGCGACTAAATAGTAGCTTTAGTTTAAAGTCATCCTTTAAAGTCGCAAAGCGTAGTAACTGACCTCCAGCAAAGTTCGCGGGATTTGGGAACTTCAATGGGAAACCAAAGAGTAACGGACTCTTGAAGCATGTGCGCCTGTTAAGTGCAACATGCAAAACTCCACACATACACACACTCCACCTCACAGGCGCCACAAGTGTGTGCGAATAATATGCAAGTGTGCGCGTGAGAAGGGGAACAAAGAAAAGCAAACAAAATAAAAAGTGCTCAAAGCGAAATGAACGTTTTATCTTGGTGTTTTTTGCTGTTCAGTGAGTGTGAGTGTGTGTGCGAGTGAGGGGGCAAGGCAAAACAAAAGAAAAAGCAACAGTCCGATTCCCACATCAAAAGCTTTCTCACACGCTCTTCCTCTCGCCCTCTCGCTCGCTCCCTCTCTGTCGAACCGTTCTCTTCTGTTTCTCTTATGTTTCGGCAACCTTTGTTGCGGCAACACATGGCAACAAAAAGAAAAAGACAAAAATCAAAGCAAAACTGAAAGGCAAAAAGCCAACCAAGAACAAAACTTCAAAGTTCAACGCGCTTTTCATGGGGATTTTTAGTGGGGACTGGGAATACCTACCCCAAAGTGCACACTCGCACGTATGCAGGCGGGTGGCAGCCAGGACAGCGAGAGAGAGAGAGAGCGAGAAAGAGGAGAACACAGACACTTGTCTGCCAGTTATGAGCGCCCAGCTGTATGCCGCATAGATTTTCTCACGGCCCGAACACACAGACACACAAACTGCCAAAAACAGACAGACGAGCACATTTAACTCCCCCTTTTTCCACCCACCCACACACAAGCAGAGCCCAACGATGGGAGGCTGCAATTATTTAGTGAAAATTGGGAAAACTGCAGCTGTGCCGGAATATTATCAGGCATGTCTATAGGCCTAAAAAATAAATTAGATTTTGGGTTACTATCTTATTTTATTGTTTAAAAAATGTATTAAGGGCCGTTTGCTAACGTCCCTGTTAAACTGCTTGACAGCTATCTGTCCGGAAAAGGTAATCACCAGATAAAAGC
>JAEIIF010011770.1:0-23508 GCA_018874455.1 Drosophila trapezifrons
CGCACTTACGTAAAATCCTATGGTTGCTATCAAGCTTCTAATGAAAACTCTAATAAATGATGTTTTTAATATAGTATCATAAGGCCATTATGGAGATTTTTAATGAAACTTATTTATTATTTTTTAATTAAAAAAACAAAGTTTATATTTAAAGTTTTAATAAAAATTAAAATTATAATTGAAGATTATCTCCCAACTCAAGTACTTCTTCTTTCTTGAATCCTATTTTTTCTCTGAGTGAGCCACTCTGTTGTCGCCTGGGTCTGGTTTTTCGGTGGCACCATTGGCCCCGCGGGTAACTGATGCTTTAACCCACAGCAGCATCGCCACCGCTAGTTTTACCCCAATGGTTACCCTGACATCGTCACCACGAGGCGATGACTCCCATGTGGATTACTCGCCAGATTCCTGCTGCTGTTGATGCTGCTGCTGCTGCTGCTGCTGCTGTTGTTCCCGTTTTTGTGTGCAACTGCAGTTGGCATCAGAAATTTTGCGCATATTAAGTTGCTGATTTGTTGATTTACACTTGGCTTGCCAACTCCACGCAAATTTCCAACAAATATTTCAACCACAAAAACTGTGATTTAGCCAGAGATGGCGACCATTTGTAATGTGAACACTCAACACGTACTGGTTTATGTGGATACTCCTCTAATTAAAAGTAATTAGGGGCTTATTTATAGCTCAAGCATATAATATATTTTACTGTTGCCTCATTTATTAAATGTAAATTTCTTAAAAAGACTTCTCTTATATTAAAAGCAAAGAAAGAAAATTCCTTAGTCATAAAACTGAATGAGAAACATTTTCATTATCATTGTCAATGTTAATGCAGCCCGTCAAAGTGAAAAAATGCAGCAAAGACTTTGCCACTTGGCCCAACTCTCAACTCTGCTTTTCTGCCCCTTTTGCCAACAAGGACTTCCATCTCCATTTCCATCTCCATCAGCTCCAGTATCATCTTCACCTTCGCCTCTATCATCATCATCAGCATCATCATAATCGCTGGGCTGCTCACCTGCGTCGGTGTTGCATTACCCATCTGCATTTCCGCCAACTTGCAACTGCTGCAAGAAATTGCTGCTGCCACATCCTGTAGCAGACACTGACTTTTCTGGATGGCTTAATAGCTTTTCCCGGGTACAAAGAGTTTCCCATGCGACTTGTTGAGTCTTGAGGAAGCTTACTAAATTTTGCTGGAATCCGGCAGTTTAGCTCGATTATTAAACTTCAGTTAATAGTGGCTGGGAATTTAAGGGTTTAAGGTCTCTTAAGGGGTAAGAAGTAAATACTAAAGTAAATACAAGTAATTACTTTATTTTCAGTTGCTTTGTTATTTAATAAAGTTATTTTAAGAATAGTTTTCATTGAAAACTTTTCAACATAATTTTACTTTAATATTAAATCTCACACCCCCTTGAGGGTATTTCCACTTTCGGCTCACCTTTGTGTGTTATAAATTGAGCAAAAAATAAGGCATAATTGTGCATTGTTTTATATGAGCAGCAAACTGAAGTTGGAGATTTCAGAGTGAGTTGAGTGAGTCTTTGAGTGGAGCGCTGCCGGAGAGGTGCCTCTTTCCCCAAAGCCCTTTCTCGCAGATCCTTCTTCTCTCCATCCTTATTCGCAACCCTTTCCCAGTCAGATTGCACTTGAGGTAGGTGCTATTTGCTGTTGTTTGCGGATGCCTTGAGGCCTCCTTTGTTTTGAATGAATTTTGAATGGACCTTTATTTTCGCATACTTTTAGGCGCTCGCCTCTTTTTTTCCTGCCACCCGCCGCCAGGTGCTTACATTAAGCGTTATTCAGACAGGTGAATGGATGCCTTAGCTGCCCCACCCCACCCACGGTGTTTCCACCTGGAAAGGTAATTTCGCAAATGCAACGGCGAAGAAAAGCGGCCGGGACAATGGGAAAATGGGTAATGGGAGGAGGGATAAGCCCTTCCATCTACACGACACATGTTGGTGGGATCTCCGTTCCTGCTTTCGGCCAGCCTTGGTCATTTATCTTTCGCTCGGGCCGCAGCAAGTGACCATGCAAAATCAATTAATGCCAGCGAAGCACTCAAATTGCGTTGCATACCGCAAGGCGCTTTCCCAGGCCTCGCCACACCCATTTTCCATGGCTTCACTTAATGCGCATTCTTGTTTGCACATTAAAAAGCAATCCGAGACTTAAGTCGAAGCGAAATATGCATACCTTGGCTTGAAATAATGTATATATATACCGTACACATACCATATATATCCACTCGTATCGTATGTGGCGCGCAAGCAATGCGAAATAATTAAAATTCTGTTGGTCCGAAAGGCCCACGATAGCGTTATCCTGGCATCCGTTTGGGGGGATTCACTACCGCATGGAGTAATAATAACATTACTTTCACTTCATTGTTGCTCAGGTAAATTTGTCCGTCCGGGAAATGATTGATTGAGGCTGGGGATTTCATGGAAATTAAATCTTCTTATTGACTCTTGAATAAATACGGAATTATATGTATATGGGCATACTTAATTAGGTTATTGCCGTTTAAGTATCAGTGGTTTTCAGAAATAATAAAAGCATGCCCCGTTTTTTTCTTAATTTAATTGCGACTGTTTGACATGATTATACTTGATGTTCTACCAAAACATTTAAAAATACTGTCAGTTAAGCTTTACTTATTGGAAATTGTTCTTTACTTCCCATTTTTTGTTTAAAAAATGTTGACATTAATCATTTTTCGCTACTAACTTGTTTTGACGGGACTGTACTTTCATTTCACCTCGATTTTGTCATACAGCTACCATTTTTTACCACGACTAACAAGTTTCGTAGGGACTGTACTTTTTTTTTTTTTTGCTGGCAGGCATCAAAGGTAAACCCAGAAGCCTCTGCAGATTTGGCCAAGCCTAACGCGACCTGACAGCCCTCCTGGCCAATCCCCGATGCAAATTCTCACACCATCAACATCAGCTGTCAAAGCCATTTTGGTGTGGCATGGCCTACTTGGTACAGTCACCGCAGTGGTAAATGGCAAATGGTAAAAGGCAAATGGCGGTGCCATGCATGCAACACCTTTTGTTTGGCGATCGTGTGCTAATACGCTGTGAAAAAGTGCACCACCTGACGACTCTACTCTCTCGCCTGACACTTTGCCATTTCTTTCCTCTTTTTTTCCCCCGCATTTTGTTTGGCCAGGCCCTATTCCTTTTAGCCTTCTTTTTGGGCTTCAGGCCGCTTTTCTGCGGGCGTTAACCGAGGTTGTTTTGTTGTTGACTTTGTGCTCCAGTTGCTGGTCGCGAAAAAAAAGAGGAAAGACTGCAGGGGGTGACTTAGTGGGCGGTTTAGTGGCAGCGAGTGCATATTTGCCTTTGTGGAACTATCATTAAACCAACGAAGGCACCAGCAGAAAACTGCAGAGAAAACTACACACCAGTGCCGTCATACAAGCAGCTCACCTCAATCCACCACACGAAACACATTAAAAGCGAGGCCAAAAGACAAATGCACTCTTTCACTCTCTCATTCTCTCTCTTTCTCACTCTCTCGCATAAACAAAGCAACAAAGGAGCTGGCGATGGTGTGTGTTACTCCTTTTTCTTGGCTACACAAGGAAAAGAAATGGAGTTCTAAGGATAAAGTATTTAGAAGCATTCAAAAGTGTCTAGAAACAGTGACATTTGTGGGAAAATATGTATTTTTTATTAGCTATGCCACACTAATGGAAAAGTGTGACCTTGCTTACTGCAGAAAGGAAGAATACATATTTAAATTTGCTTAGGAAATGTATTTTTTTTAAACTAATAGACAATAGAGCATTTTTGAACTAAGAACATTTCTAGATTTTGTATCAAGGTTATAATTTTTTAAAAACCAATCCAAAACTTTTCTCTCTTTAAACTCACACTTTTCCCTCAGTGTAATCGCCGCCTTTTGACTTCTCGCCTGCGGTTTTGTAGCCTTTTTAAGCTTTCAACTGCCGCAGCTTCATCTGCAGCTCCTTTTTTTTTACAACTGGAGCAGCAGCAGCAGGAGAAGCAGCAGCAGCTTCCTTGGTTTAATGTGTTCTACTGCGGCTTCCCCCTGCATCCTAACACCCCAACATCCCAGCAACCCGGCTTCCTAGGATCCTAGGCATCGCTTTTAGCCCTTTCAGTCCTGCATTTGACATGGCATTTTGCATAGAGCGGCGATCCACAGGAACTAACAACACTCGCAGGGCAAACAACCACAAAGGATGCCAAAGGATGCCAAAGCAGCAGCCAAGTGTCAGGCTGTTTGCCCAAAAAATGCCTCAAGGACTGTTAAACCGATGCCTGGCATTGTCATCTCTCTATGCTGTGGTCTCTTATTTCCTTGCGTTTGTTTTCTCTCCCTTTCTGTCTTCTCTCCGTCCATCTGGACTTGTGGCTTAAGCAATTTAAGGATTTCTGTTGGGCATTTGAGTGATTTCTGATGGGTGTTGTGTGGACACTTCTTGCGGAGTGCCCGGGCCTTGTTTGCTGAGTGAAAATAGATCAGTTTATGATGAAAAAAGCCTTGCGGATGTTATTCCGGTTTAGGTAAATTGCTTGGAATGCAAAAGGATGGCAGCAAAATGGCTGAAAGACTTTAGCTTTGGGCTTATACGGCAAGAAAGGTGGAAAGTATAGACCACAAAATATCAGAGGTGACGAGGATATGTGCTTAGGGTTTATTTTTTGTCAAATATGAATTCGTTGTATATATATATTAATTTCTTAATATTTTAATTATTAGAGAGACTTTTAAGGAACAAAAATAGGTATTTTCCTTGTGTTTTTAATCGTTTAAATTTAATAAACCTTCTCTCCAGACTATTAGATATATATTTAAAATAATAAGCAAACTTTTATGTTTAGACATCGAATTATAAATCTCTGGGAGAAATTGAATGGAATTTCTTTTTTGTTTTTTGTTTGTTTTGGCCAAGTTAGCAACTGTGACCTAACTAGTTTCAGCACTTTATTTGTTGACAAGCGCCCTCGACCGCAAAGGCCATCGCATCGGCTCTTCGCTCGGCACTTGCCCTGTAAAGGGAAACAACGCTTCAATTTGTCTCAAGTTGTCAAGTCGCGTTGTTGTTGGTGTTTCAGCATACTGCCATTTTTCTCGCCCAGCAACTTTCATCAGCCAACTAGTGCTGACTTTGACACCGTTTTCCACTTTTCGTTAGCATGCGAGCGATATGTTGCCAGGGAGACCAGGGAGGGAAAGCCTCATGGAAGGAGCAGAAGGCAAATCCCTCCCACACCTACGTTGACATGGCACTTATTTTCTTATTATTAAGTATACGCTTAGTGGGCCGGCGAAGGAGATGGCGATGGCGATGGCTGCAGCGGAAGTGCGCCAAGTAATGATTACTTTGTGTCTGCCACTGACAAATGCCGTCAGTCAAAGTCAGAGTCGACGCAGGACACTGGCAGCAGCAGGAGCAGGAGCAGGAGCAGGATCGGGGTGTTGACGATGACTCAATGCGGAAGGAAGTTCAAGCACAAAAGGTGCACAGTCAATGTAAAGGAGTCGCCGGTCGTCTGTTCCTTTTCCTTGTGCATTCATGTGCATTGGCTTTCGATGGGATCATAGGAGTTGGAGTAGTATGTTGACAGTCTATTTCATCGTCCTGAAAGTGAGCTGTAAAGATGGAGTGAAAGAATTGCATACTGTCAGTTTTGAGTAACTTTTCTTTTTGGGCATACATTTTTTAGCTTTAAATAAATAAGCATATAAACCATAATCAGAGTGCTTAAAAAGCTGTCTGTTCGAAAAAGATAATACCCAGATAAACTTATCGTTAAGCAAACCGGTTTTCTAACCTCCTAAGATTTATCTGAACGTGAACGTTATCGTTAACTGTGCTGTTAACTATCGATAATTGCTGTAAAGCACCAAATAGTGCTGTAAGGCGCAACCACATGGTTGCATTAGAATCACAACTCTTTAAAAAAAATTACAGGAATGACTTATATTCAAAGGTTGAAAATAAATACAAATACGTTTATTATTTCTAAATAATATTAAACCCCTAAAAATATCCGCACCCAACCCTAATAGTTTCTTATGCTACAACGGAGATCTTGAGCTGATTAGGAGAAATCATTCCGTTCTGGTCGAGTGAAAGCCGGTCCCACACAAAATTCAATTTCCTCTCCACTTAGCCATGATTACCGTGGCCCGAATACTGCACTACCATCGACTTCCGTCGCTGGCCGTCAAATCCGTCCAAACAACACATCACCATTGCCCTCGCCATCATCGTCCCGCTGATCCTCTCGGAACCCCCGACAATCCATCTCCTTGTGCTTGGCATTTCCGCTGTCACTCGCTTTAATTACGCTCCTCACTTCGGCTGCTGACTTTCTGGCCGAGTGACTGGCCAAATCCAGAAATCCAAATCCTCTATCAATAGATGAAATATGCCCGTCGATGCGCCGGCCTCTGGGCCATCATCAGTCATGGGCATATTTTGACAGTGGCATTAGTCAGTAGATGTACTGGGAAAAATTAATGTATCCACTCTTTATATGCAAATTATTTGAAGCAAAGCTTAAGGAATGTTTGAATACTTGAAAATATATTTAAGAATGTATTTAAAATGTAAATTTCCTAAATATTCCCATCTGTAATGCCTTTGTCATTACTTTAATTACGAAATATGAATTATAAAATACTTATTTATGTTTCATGTTTATATTTTCTTTTATTAAAAGATCTAATTTGTTTGAGTTCTCAACTTATGGCCATCTTATTTTATTTTTGCCAAGTGTAGCTAGTCGAATTCAGCTGAAATCTGCTTCAGTCTCGCGTTGATTCTCATTTGCAATCAAAACTTGTCCACGGGGTGACAATCAATGCGATACTGGCTCCTGGCCAGCAGTTTCCCTTCGGGACATAATACTGAACTTCGATTTGGCACTGGCTGTCGACATGAAAAGGGCCAGGGCCGGACCTTTACCAACGATGCAAAGTGGCAATCAATATCTTTCCTTTATTTTTTTCCACCCATCCAATTAATGGGTGATAATAGTTCCTATGTGCATATCTGGGCTTTTTGTCACTCCTCGTAATAAGCCAAAAAGTTTTGTGGTCAAGTGGGGAATCTTTTTTGCCAAACCAAATTGGATGTGTCAGTTGCAGGCAATTTGTTAGCCTAATTGGTTTGCGAGAGGAAGGAAAAGCTGGGCTGGCAAATTTTGTTGGGTAATCATCGTCATGATCTAGGCTTTTGTTCGGTTTTTACTAAATGCTTCATACGTTTGAGCTAGTATAGATATTATTGGTTTATATATTTAATTATTACTTAACAGCTGAACTAACCTTTTTCCAATATTTTCCATTTCAGCATCACATCAGCAGAGCGTTGAGTTACCTTGCATTCAGCATTCCTTGCCACGCACACAGACCAACAATTGGAAAAATCCTCACGCACAATGAAAAACGACGTCGTGCGATGGAGCAGGCAGCCAACTAGCAAAATCAACAGCAGCAACAACAGCAACAACAACAGCAGCAGAAGCAACATTAGCAGCAGCAGCAGCAGCCACAAACACAGAAGCAGACGCAACAAATTAAATGCTCGACAATTAGGGCAACATGCTGCCAGAAGTTGTCAGCAGAGGGCCACGCAGCAAGAAGAACAACAAACAATCATTGAATGTGATATAGGAAATTTCAATTTCAATTGCAATTTATTCAAAACTAGTTTTTTAACGCAATGCAAGCCGAAACTTAGTGGCAGCATCAACAGAAGCAACAACAGCAGCAACAGCAGCAGGACCAGACACTTGGCGAGAACGAAAGCAGCCCTGCTGTTTATTTTGCAATTTAGTGCCGTAGTTTTTTTATGTAATTTTAATGTCGGTTTCGTGGCCGGAAGTGTGGCATCAGCATCAGCCTCAGCCTCAGCTCCATCGGCGCCGCCCCCCGCCTCATCAGCCCAGGCAGCACCGCCGCCGCCACCGCCTCCAGCCCCGTCATCCCTCAAGGTGGATCCATCTGGGCAGTCGCCAGTGCTGCCACCGTACGTTCTCGACTATGAGACGGGCGGCAGGGCCAAGCTGACGCCCAACAGCGGCAAGTACGGGAGTTCAGGGATTTCCGGGAGCAGCAACCAGATCGCCGGACACTACACACACACCTGGGCGGTGCACATACCCAATGGCGATACCGGCATGGCCGATGCTGTAGCCAAGGATCACGGTTTCGTCAATTTGGGCAAGGTAAGTGATGGAAACTTTTACGATTTAAACTTCTATAAAGCAAGATAGTAAAACAAGTCAACAGAAAATTTAAAGTGAATATATGTTAAGCTGATGGTATCTCCATCTCGATTTTATTACGACACATCTTTGTTCTTAGTTTGCAATCGAAATGAACCCATTTATTTTCCCCAAAAGGGAACTTCTGGCCAACAGCCCAGAGCCGACTCGTTAGCCAGTTTAGCATATGATTAGAACACTCAAATGTGAGACTATTAAAAGTTTGCAGCACCCGGAGACCAGAGGAGAAGTTGCTCGTTATGAAAGGAACATTTTGGCGTTGGGGGAGCCATTTGCCATATCGTTCGGTTGATACTGGACAAAGTTTTTGTTGAAATCGGTGCTCTGGCTTTGCATCCTCCGCCCTTTGGCTAGCTTCCTTGCTTCCTTGCCTGGTTGCTTGCTTAGTTTGCCTGTCAGTCAGCTTGAGATGCGGGCGCAGGTGTTGCAGCCGGACAAGTTTAATCTGACCCTGTGTACTCTCAACTGCTAATTTGATACATACACCTTTGGCTTCTCCTATTTCTGCACTCTAACCACCGGGAACAGACGCGAACCTGCTAAGTGACTGTCAAGTTATCCTGGCAATGGGAATGGCCAGCACAAATGGAGCTCAAATCGCCTTGTAATGGCATCGTTTGCGATAAAACAAGCCAGGCAGCTGGATGGGACGGGGGGGCAGAGGTTGCCCTAAGTATGGACTTACAGATGCTAGGAGTGAAAAACACACTGACAGAAGGGTTTATTTCTGAAATAACTAAAAATTTATATCTTGATTCTCAAGTTAAAGTGGAGCTACTACTAATAAACTAAGAGATATATATTTTAGCGCAACATCAGGAAATAGTTTGCAGTATTTTTTATTTTTCTAACTCTAATAAGAACAAATCTTCGCCAGTGTAAAAGCAACAAATACCGAGCACCGTCGGAAACCTTTCGATGGAACATTTGAAAGTAAAATGCATTCCGCGCAGTTATTTTTGCGGCTGCCAAGGGTTAAGTCCCACCCCATGGCTCGCTGTCGGAGCTCGGCATTTGGGTTTTCAATTGAGGGAACGCGGGCTCGCAGGTGCCGGATGCCACGAAAAGCTCAACTGTGTCGATTTCCATTATACGGATCCCTTTTTTGGGAAAGAGCGCGCGCCAAAGGAGACTTAAGTAGCCTTCGTGTCCGTGGAAATTAGTATCACTCACAATGCCGTCCCCGTTGACTTAATTGGCAGAAACAAAAAGCGGAAAATTCAATTTATGGAGGCGCGCGCACACACAAAACTTTTGTTAGCACTCTGAACTAGTTGAAGTCCGGAATTCTTCTCTGGCGGAAAACGTCACGGAGAACGGGAAACTTGCAGGAGCACGGCAGATGGCCGGACCCTGGGCCGCGAAAGTTAATTGAAAATTAATTTTAAATGGCATTGTTAAAATGAATCCAACTTAAGGCCAACCTGAATGCGAACAGACACTCTGCTCTGCTCTCTCTCTGCAAATGAAATGTGCCATTTTGCATAATTAGATGACGCCCCAAAACGGCTGTAAAACTGTAATGAGTTGAGCGCCAGGCAGGCGGAAGGGGAAATGAATCCTAGACTTTCTGCCTTACTTACGTTTATTAATTGCCAACTTGATTGCTGGACTGAATGAAAAATGGAGGAGTCGTTGGTGGAACTCTGGGAAATTGCTAGTTTAAGGAGAATGATTACCTTTATTTGAGGGAAAGAATTGTAGCAGGCAATGTCTTAAGAAATATTACTTATTTTGCTCCTCATAAAGACTACAATTGTTGTATTAATTCCTTAAATAATTGTAATTTAGACAAAATTTATTTAAATTATTAAGGTTTGGTTTCTACACTCACTGTCAAAGTGCCTAACAGCTGTTTGAACGGAAAAGATAATCTCCAGATAAACTTATCGTTGGGATAACCGGTTTTCTACCCTCTTATAATTTATCTGAACGTTACAGAATAACATAGTGCTGTTAACTGACTGTTAATTAAACTGTTAACTATCGATTAATGCTGTATAGCTCTAAGACGCAACCACATGGTTGCTTTGGTTATCGTAATCACTCATAACAGCTGTTAGTATCATGTTCTTTTTCACCTGGCTAATGGTAAAAATTAGGCAATTATTCTTCCTTTTAAAGCCAGTAACTTTCTTAATATCGTACATCAGGAAATGTACTTTCCGTAAATCATTCAATATTGCCTTGAAAAGTTAAAAATAATGTAAGGAAAAAGTTTATGAGAAACATGATGTATGTTCCCCCTCTATATCAACCCCGAATTGCTTCATATATCAAGGATATTACTCAAGAAGAGTGCTCGTCGGGCAGCTTTCTCACATTTCCAATTGAAATTAAACGCTTTGGCTAACCCTTCAACCTGAACCTGTTCCGCTTTGCTTCATTCGACACGAACTTGTGCGAACCCCTCCGAACTTTGGGCCTCCCAGTAGCAAAACATTTGAAACATAACTCGCCGAAAGTGTTGCCAAACATTTCTCACTTGTTCGTGTTCGTTTCAGTTTCTGCTTCAGATGTTGTAATTTTTTGTGAGGGTTGCGGACTGGCTGCCCTGCCTGCCAGCCCCGTGACTCTGACAAGTGTTAAAAACTAAAAACTAAACTCACTCCGGGAAAACAAGTTACGAGGAGGGCCAAAATAGCAGCAGCAAAAACAATTAATAAAAGCATAAAGATGAAGTAGTAGTAGTTGGACGCGGAACGGGACTTTTTGCCATTTGCCGTAACTGCGAATTGCAAACTGCAACTTCCACAGTTCGTTCGTATTCCCTATTCCTGATTCCGTATTTGTTTGTTTGCTTTCCTGGCTGAGAGGGGGCGGAGTGACAAGTTCTGAAACATCAACGAATTCGGTGTGTCAGAAGTTTTAATGAAAACGATGCTCTATGCTCTGTATACTCCGCAGATTCTTCAGCCAGTTTCCTGGCTTACTTAGCCCATCAAGTTTTCAGCGCGGGAAACTTTCCTGGCACCGAAATTATTATGATAAAATAGAGAAACAAACAAAGTTTTGCTGGACAACGCCAGATATATATTTTTGCAACGTGGGAAACTGAGAAAATGAAGGGAAAACCTTATTAGCAGCACTTGTAATTTCATTTGCATGTCCGCTAATTATTATTAAAAGAGCAGTGGAAGTGCGGGAAAATTATAGGAATTTATATTGTTTTTATTTGTATTATAAAGGAGCTGGGAATGAGATAGAGTAAGGTCTTAATTGCACAAATTAAGTGCACTTTTCATTTCGTTTGCATTTCCGCTAATCCACCGGGAATTGGATTAAGTAAACAGCCGAAAAAAGATGCAATTTCTTAGAATTTATATATATATATATATAAAGCTTGATAAGGAAACCTTTTTGAGCAGGCAATCTACTTTGCTGCTGTTTGTCATTTGCTTATCGGGACTTTAGTCTTCCGGTCCCGCCTTCATTCCATTTTCGCCATTTCTGGGCCCATTGTTCCGCCTTTTGTACAGCGGCGTCATTTACATAACACTCACTCTTTGTCCGCCTGCTGCAGCTCCTTGGCTTCCCGGCAGCATCGTCCTTCGTCCATCTCAAGCTTCTATTGTCTTCGTTGGCTCCCTGGACGGCTGCTGATAAATGTTATCCCTCGGCCTCGGCCTCTCATCAATTTAATTGGAACGGAGACGAAGGCTTTTACCTACCCACCTCTCCTCTCACTTACCTTATTTGCCTTTTCGGGATGATTTTTGCTGTTTTAATTAATTTGCCACTTTCTTGGGCCAATTGGATTATTGATCGACCGTCAGGCAGGCAGGCAGGGAGGCAGAGATTGATTGATTTTGTGTGCCTTTCTGCCTGCGGTTGCATCGCACGCTTATTGCATTCACGTAATTAAAATCACTGGCAGAGCAGACCGCCCAGCCCGGCCCAGCTGTCCTGCGAGGACATTCATTTTCCACCTGGCAGCCCTTTGCACTTAATTCCCCACTGCTGCGGGTCTCTCATCTTTGACAAAGGTCAACGGCTCATTAATGAGGTCCTGTCGGGAAATCAGAATCCGGGTCCAAAGACCTTATAAACCTCAAGTTTGTGTCTGTGTCTCCTCTCGACTTTTATTTTGGTCTCTGGGGAAACGTACGCAAAAAAGGTAAACTTTTCAATCGGGCTTAATTGGTTAACAATTTGACAAGTTGTCGGGCACTAAGGTGACACATGCGCTAAAAGGGTTTCAGGGTCCAGACCCCGGAGGTCTGATTAAGCCGGGCAGCCCTGAATTTGTCGACATTTTTTTTATTAATTAGTTCCAGGAAATGTGTGAAAGAATAAGATGCTTTTTAAAAAAGAAAACCTTTATGTACAAAATATTATTTAAGTCGCTTTTCCAAGAAATTGGGTCACAGGAATATTAGAGATTTTATTTTTTAGGGATTAAAGTAAACCATTTTGAAGAGGAACTTTAAAAGTTTTGTTTTGAGAAATTCTAGGGTTCTCAAAATTATATTTGCAAAAACTTTAAATGTAAAAAAATGTTAAGCATGTGCTTTTTATACGATATCAATTAGGGATGAATTTTTAAAATATTTTAAATTATGTTTAATAAAAGTGAAAAAGGTTAAAACAAATTATATATTATTTCCTAATCACATTTAAAGTTATTTCCTATTGTAAACTCATTAATTACTTTCCCTACTTATCCCCTACAATATATCATTTAAGAGCAACATTAAACCTTAAATAAAGCTCGGCACATCTGTCATAGTTAGCCAAATTGCATTTATAAATTTAAGCGAGCAAGTTAAGTAGTTCTGAGCAGGACTGGCTCAACTTTTAACCCCAGTTGACAAATTTTGCAAATATTTTTTTGCACTTTGCATGTGGATAACTTTTCCGGCCAAAGTTAAATATTGTAGGTATGTGTGTGTGTTTGTGTTTGCCTGTGCAAGGATATTTTTGTATTTGTGTATATGCGTTCATATTAGCAGGCGTGTGTGGTTGCGTGTCCTTTTGTTCGGATTCCGCGTGGCTGTAAGGCGGATATCGTTGATAAATTTGAAGTCAGAAACTCAGAAAATATTTATGACTTAACTTTTGTTTAGTAACCAGGCAACACGCAGGCACAACTCTGCTCATATGTAGATATATCTCTGTTCAGCCCCGCTGGCCCCCTGATAGGATATCACAATTGTCACAGAACTTGGATCCCTATGCAAATAGCAAAAACTGTGCTGGTGTGTCGGGGAACTTGTACAACTTTAATCACATAACATGGCGAATGCCAGAAGTTTGCATAATTTTCAGCTTTTTCGCCAGTGATCCTGGCGGCTTGGCCAACTTTTCGCAGAGAGAGAGAGAGTCCTTTGCTCCTAATTGAATATGTAAACCCGAAATGCGATTGAGTGTGAAATGAGCGAATCGATCCAAGTAACTGAAACCGAATTTATCCTCGTATCCACATACACCCACGTATCCTTGGCGCAAAGTTTCGCAGACGCAATCGAACAGACAAGTTGCTGCCGGGAAACATATATTTCACTTCCCTTCGCCCCCTTTTGTTGCGTCGAGTGAAATTAAGTTTAGTACTTTTGTGCCACAAATGAATCAATGATGGAACCATCGGCAGTGCCAGCACCCAGCAGTGAGTGCCGAATGAATGGCGCTGGAAACTTTTTTGTGCATTTGTGCCAATGCTGCGAAAGTTCTCTCTCTCTCGAATAGAGCTAATAAATATTTCGCAATTCATTGGCAACTTTTTGGCCAGAAATTTGCATCGACCCCGATTGAATTGGCCAGCAAAAAAGGAGGTTGTGACACTCTCGATTCTGGCCTTTAAAGATGGCCAGATCCTGCAGCGGCAGGCGACTACAATTTAAGCACCTGACCTGCCCTGCAAGGTGGCGCAACTTTGTTGGTAATGGTGAGGAAGCCTGATGTTTATGTTCCACGACAGGCTGTTAAATTAATTAGCTTAATTTATGGGACAGGAGCGTAGGAGCGTTTGAGTAACGAGTCCTTGTTATCGGGCTAATTTTTCACTTTTACATAATTGAAGCGAAAGGAGGTTGAGACCTTTAAAAAATATGTGTATCATGTAAATTCTTTTCTTTATATATTTATGGAAAGATTTATGTCAAGAAATACAAATATTGTTAGTCTGCTTCATATTTAATTATTTGTTCTTGTCTTGGTCATATTTTGAAGGCAGTTAATGGAATTAGTCAGCGGATGAAATATATTAATTACTTTCCTAAGTTTAGCTTATTATTTAGGGTTTTATATTTGTCATCTTTCAGATATTATCACATATTTTATTTCCACATTTTTCCTGCAATTTTCTTTGCTTTTGTCAAACTTCCTTTGCCCAACTTAAATTCTTCCAAATAGCAGCTCTCTCCTGCTGAGACGAATTTCCTTCAAAATATTTATTATCCCTCCTCAGCTATGCACGAACTGCATAAATATTATAGATTTCCTCTCCATCAAAAGTTCAATCATCTCGTTCATCATCAACTGCGAAGGGAGCACTCCACTTGACTGAACTGACCCGCCTCAAAGGAAAGTTTACTCTTTCGCACTTCTCCAGGCCAACCCACCCCGCCCATTACAAATCATTTTTATTTTCCATGGCTTTTTTACCATATTTTAATGCATATTTTGGGGCGTCTCTTTTGCGTTTTCTATTTCGTTCCAGGTCTTTCGTTTTTTTTTTTTCGAGCATTAACAAGAAATCGCCAACAAAACATGAATAACGAGATGGAGAAGTTTGGAAAAATGTTGCGTAAAAAGTTTTTCCAGCTCCACTCTTTTGTTGTTGTTAACGCCCAATCGCATCGTGTTTGCTTAGCTTATCTTTTTTGGGATGCTGACAGTTTTTTTTTCTTTTCTTTTTGTTCTCGTCGCTCCTTGGGAAAAGCTGTGGCGAAAATGGGAAAATAAAAATATTTGTAAATAGGAATCTGAAAGGAGACAAGCCAAAGTAAACGGGCGTTTTTCGCCCTGGCTAAGCCACGCCTCTTACTTAGGCTTTTTGTCCCAAAAATGCTTTCACCATGGCCCATCCTTTCGAGTTTATGTATGCAGGCTAAAAATCATTAGAGAATCGCGCTTTTCCTTTGTCCGATTGTAAGTCTCCTTTTTCTTTTTTTTTTCTGGTTGTTTTGCCGCCTGGACACGCCCTGCCTTTTCTCTCGATGATCTCCTCCCCTTCGGTGTACGGCAATTGGCGTTTGAGTCTCAGTCGAGTGGAAAATTGCTAATGGCCAAGCCAGAAGCTTTGCAACAAAAAAAAACAAATAAAAAACCAAACTGTGACTTCTGGTAAATGGCCGCTGTGATTTTAATTAAAAGTCGCTGGCCAAGTCACAGTCACAGGACACAAGCGAGTCAAAGTTGACTTGATTTTAGGGTCCCTTTAATTGCCCTTCGAGAGCGGGCAATGGAAAAATGGAAACAAAAAGTGCAAAAAATAAAGCAAAACTCGTAAATTTACACATTGCTCAATCAAGTGTTATTGAGGTAGAGAGGGGCGAGGGAATGAATAGAAAGCTTGGGGATATCACTGTAAATATTTCCCCAGCATAAATATTCAATATTTTCCGCACTCCCTATTGTATTTCGCCCTTTTTCCTTCCACAGAGTTTAGCCAAACAAATCGTTAACGATTGCAGTCCGTTTCAGGGCGGTGAGTTCGATGGAGCCGAGAGGCGGTGAATCTGAATCAAATCAACACTTTCCGCTTGATTAGTCCAATATGGAAATTTGATATTTGACCGCTGACAGTTTTGAGGGCAATTATGAAATAGTGTTGAAATATTTGGAAAGAGATTTTATTTGCAGTCCTATGAGGAAATTAATGGCAAAGGGAATACAATTTAAATCTATTAAAAACTGTTTTTATCACCCCTTTAAACTCCCTCAAGAGATATTAATTTTGTTTCTTACATTTAAAAATTTTAAAATAAGGAAACTCATTGAAATTATTATTAAACCATTATTCATATTTTTTTCTTACATTTTCCATTCCGTAAAATCGATCATACGCCTGATGGGCCATACAAGTGAAATTATATTAACTTCCTGTTCAAGTTTTAAATGAGAAAAAAAATTAAATGAAATTGAAAAGCATTAATTTGATTATCTCATAATGGAATTAAAGTATTTCCCACTTTAGTATATTTTTTCTAGTTTTTTGTTGCCATTAATCTCGTATTTCCGTCCCACACTGCGTATACGTCATGCAAAATTACACATACGCCCGATAAGCACATGAACATGAACTTTTGCCCATTTCAAGTGGTAATTGACGCACCTTTCTAAATGTCATTAGAAAACCAACATTTATCTCGACTTTTGTATGCTGCTGTCCTGTCTGACTGTCTGTCTGTCTGTCTGTATGTGTGTGTTTAATTGCTGCTTACCTCTTTCCAATGATTCGCAATAAATTATAGATCGTCCCCCATTGACCTGCCGCCCTGCGATGGATGTATTCAACTCCCCCTCGTGCACTTGGCCCGCATGCGAAATGACATTTTGAGTTATTAGAGTCGCATTCATATATCATTGCGTTGCTAGCGGGAATGGATTGGCATTTTAATTGCCACGGACACATTCAAGTGCTGCTTAATGGCCAAATGGTTGAGGAATGCATGATTTAGATGGATGCTAAATGGAGGGATGGCATACTTAAATGGAAAATTAATGGGCACACTTTTAGAATCTATTCAAAATGTGCAACTATTTTATATAAATCACTCAAAACCATTTTATTTCATTCTTCAGTACTTGAAAACTCCTAAAGATAATCAGAGTTTATATCAATTCATTTTCAATTTCTCGTTTTAATATCAATTTCTATTTCTGATAAACAAAAAAGTCAACTATTAAATGTTTATTCTTAGAGGTAATGGGAGTTTGATTGCTTGCCATGCTGCCAATCTTTTGTTGCCTTCGAGTTGCAATTTTCATAAACCTGGTGGAGTGTCAATATCGAAATTACTGTTCGCACTTGGCCATTTTTGTTTGCTCGTTTTGATACATTTTTAATTAACTTGATGAAAGCGTTCGCTAGTTGACAGAGTGACTATAAATCTGGCAGCGATTATTCCTTTGTGCTTGCCGAAAAATTTCGAAAAACCCGTTTCCCTGGCAGCATCTCGGAAACTTTGTCCTCGTCATGATTTGGCATGCATTCAAAAAGTTTTGCAAGCTGCAAAAGCATTTTGTTCTGCCTGCAGCCGGGCTGACATTGAAAAAAAGGAAAGCAGCAAAAACGGATGGCAATCAACGCGGCAATTATGTGTGTGAGTGTGCGCCAGCTATGGCTATAGTGTTGTGCAAGGTTCTATGTGTGTGTGTGTGTAAGTCCTGGCGCCTGTGTATTGAACTTGCCGCTGACCTTAGCCTGCTTTCCAGCCGCATTTCCTTTTGCTTAGTCATTTTGGCACTAGAGGTACAGGAGAGCATGCCTGAGCTGAACAAGGATCATTAAATCATTATTAAATAAATATATTTATAATAAAAGGTTTTTTTTTAAAGGATTGTTTAATAACTCGTTATATTTTCTATTTATTTATTATTTTTAATTTTTAATTTAAACACATTTTTATTATCGAAGTTCAACTGTAGTTGTGTTGCATATTTTTAGGCTCCACTCGCTCAACCTCTCTAACATTCAATGCAGCCCTCGTTCATGGCCACACACATAGCCTGAGCTTTAACCGTAGCTTTATAGTGCACATATATACATAGCTTTGGCTCTTGCTATATAGTAGCAGCTTCCACATCAGCGTCACATCGGCTTCAAAGTCGCGTTCAACGTCAAGTGGCCCACTCGGCATTCCACTTGAAGCGTAATGAAAGCATTTTTGCCACTAACACATGTGAAGGGCCTGGCCAGGCAGGGCCAGGGACAGGGTTGGGGCCAGAGCAGGAACGACAGGCACTTGCTTAGCTTTAGTGAGTGTATATGTGCGACATCGGATTGACACTTGTCAGAATCATTTCTGTCTACACTATGGGGAAAAGATCATCGGATGGGGCCACGGAAAGCGACACAAAAAAAAAAGGCACAAAAGGCAGGAAAATTAGCCGAAAGGCAGAAAATTAAGGAGATTTTCCCTCTGCTTTTGTTCCAGCTGCGTTAACTTGATTACACAAAGTTCGAGATCTGTAATTCCATTAAGATTTCCGTCTCATTGCACAGCAGCAGGAGCAGGAGCAGTCAAGTTCATTTATATCCACAGGCTGTCCTGTCCTGTCCTGTCCTGTGCTGGTGGTCGTGTGCCACCTGGCTGCCCGAGAACAATAAAACACATTAACACCTATTAGAGGGTTGTAAGGGGTGAACGGGGGTCGAAGAAGTCCTGGCCATTGTGCAAATGGGAACATAAATAAAAGCGACTGTCTGCCAAGTTATGAATAATAATGACAACAACAACAATGAAAGCGACAGGAGAGAGAGAGAGAGAGAGAGGGACAGCAAGGCAGCTAAGCTAAACTGTTTTAACTAGGTACAGATGGGGCTCGAGAAATAGTGTCTTACATGTGGGAGTTACATGTGTTTACTAACAAATTATATATTAATTAGACTAAAAAATGATAGGGGTACTATTTAATACAAGGGATATTGAAAATATTAGAGTACCTTGAAATATATAAGGATTGTTTCCATGCTGATTATATGATCTTTATGTCAAATTAAACTGAAATACTTTAAATGAAAATTCAAACAAATAGTTTGTTAGACTTAGGGCAGGTTTCTACCCTCCCTGTCAAAATTTCGCGGCTACATAATGTAAATATGAGAGCTAACTTTGACAGGGACCCAAACTTCCTGTCAAATTCCGGCTAGACAAAGAAGGAGCTAATTTTCGATAGCCAAGTAACTAAGAAAAAGAGATTTACAGCAGTTTTGACTGGTACCAATAACCAAAGCAACCACATGGTTGCGCTTTACAGCCCAATTCGATGGTTTACAGCAATAACCGATAGTTAACAGCATAGTTAACAGCACTATGTTATTCTTTTACGCTCAGATAGATTTTAGGAGGGCAGAAAACCGGTTTGCTTAACGCTATGTTTATCTAGTGATTAGCTTTCTCGGGCAAATAGCTATCAGGCACTTTGACAATTTGAATCAGGCTCTTATTCTGCTTTTAAAATTTAAATGTATATTATTTTCTACATATAAAAAAAATACAATTGTTTTGGCTGAAAAATATGTAACTTACATACTAAGCCCTAACGTCCCCAATATGTTTACCACAACTGTAGTGTACTACATGTATGTGTGTGTAATGGTAATTAAGGATTTGGTCCTTGCCAAGGCAGAGTCCAGTTAAAATGGCTCGCCCCTTTGGGCCATTTTTATGGTCATTGTGCAATGGAATGGAAGGGCAAAGAGCAGAAAGAAAAAAATAAAATAGAAGCTGGCCCAGACAAAACCACACCTGGTCGTGTCCTTACCTTGGCTTTGGGAACAGGACATGGCCTCAGATAAGACCATGTTTCTGTGTGTGTGTTTACAAATCTCTGCGCTAATTAAAAGTCATTAGAGCGTGGTATAATTGCATTTAAAGAGAGAATCCCACTTCGCCCCACAGTTTAGACGTCGTATAAATCTGTTAGGGCTTTAAGTTGATCCACGGCTATTAATATAACCTTATCTAATTACTTGTTTCCCTTCTTCTTTTGCAGGTAAGCAGAATCCGCAGAACATGAAACGTAAATTTGTTGGCAAAAGGTGTAAGTAGAAAACACGATGTCGCTCTAATGCAAATCCGACTAATGAACCCCGACTAGAAAGTTCAAAAAAGAGCATTTTGTCGTCACATGAATATTTCAGGAGCGCGTTTCATTTAGCACTTAAGCCGCCTGTGTCCTGTGTCTCCGCGCTGCGGTTTCCATAAAATATTAATCCGTTCGAGCCGCATTTCGGATGCAAATGCAAACCGAATGAATAAATGATAGTCGAGTGTGCGAATTATTAGAGGGAATTCGGCGCACTAAGTGTTTGCCCCGAAAGTTGCGAGGCAACTCAATCGAATCGCGCTGTTCTGTTCGCTTCTTCATAAATTTCTGGCTCATGAAATATGCAAGTGGCAAGCTGGCATGAAAATGGCGGAGCTTCCGCTGCAGCCGCTCATCCAGCCCTGTCCAGCCCTGTCCTGCCCTGTCCCGTCCAGTCGTCCTGCCTTATCCTATTATATCCGGCCAAGTTCTTTTTATACCCCGGAGTTGGTAGAGTGCAAGAGTATATTGAGATCGAGCTTAGGTTGAGCTAGAGAGGGTAAAAAATAGTTAAATTGTTTTATCGATATCGAATGCATGCTAAAAAAAAATCGATAAATGTTTTAATTTATTTATCGATAAATTATCGGTTTATCTGAGCACTAATTGAACCTCAAATTTATGTAATCAGGCAGCTCTAATTTAAGTGGGGCTTACCCTTAACCATAAATTAATCTTTAAGTAAATATTAATATCGTTACGAGTCTATCGATAACAACTTTTTCTATCGATAAATTTTTCTACGGATAAATAAATTTGCTGTTTAACTTCCTAGCTAGTTTTAGGAAAACCTTTCAGCTTTGCAACATATTTCGTTACATGGCCGAAGACTACCAGGTATCACATAGTCGTGGCCTGCGACTTTACGCGTTTCTTCTTCGTGTTTTTTAGAATTCTCCCTTCTGCTGTCTCGTTCTCCATTCTCCCGCTGTTTTGTTTAAATTGTCAGTCTGCACACAAAACGCCGTAGTTCCGGCCAGTGTTCATTTCGCTGACTTGGCCTGCAAATTACAGCCAACTTTTGTTCTGTGCCACCATCATCCTAGTCTTGATTTTTTCCACGCAGCAGCTCCGTTGGCTATTTAAACTCGTTTCGAAATATCTTTCCTGTTCATATTCCATGGCAAATATTTTGCAGCAATTTTTTAATAAACTCGGTTAGGTGGGGAGAGGTGGTGATTTGTCTGGGTGCGCCCTGCCCTGATGAAGTTGAATGCTTTACATTCTTGTTTACTTTACTTTAGATTGTTTTCGCTGGTGGAATTTCAGATCGTTGTGATTTTTGGCTATAGTTTTTTTATTATTGAGGTATTTAATATGGCAGTTGTATTTACTTATTGATTGGAGTGTCCTTTGTTATTTAAATTTATTATTTCTATATGGGTTTTGGATAAAGGTATTTTTTTCTATTATTTTGAGTTGAATAAATACCGCGCTTTCAAATAAATATTTTACGAGTGACTTTATTTAAGTAAATACTTTTAATGTGGTTATTATGTATTTTTATTGACATTTATTTTGTTTTTATGAATATAATTTTTAAAACAACTGTTTTTATTCTTTTGAATAAATTATTATATCGATTGGTTTATATACGAATTTTGTATTTTTTCTTCAATTAAATAAATTCACTATTGTTAACTATTTTCCAGTTGTTGGTTTTATTTTCCATTCAAGTTTCTTTTTATAAACATTCTACTAAATATTGTATGCAATATATTGGTAAACTTGGAGTATTTTTTGGACAAAATATTACGAAAACTGCTCTGGAAATTCTGAAGAAAAACTTGTTTTAGTACGCATACGCCACGTGTCTTCCATTTGTTTGGCCCACATCAAAGTGAGGCCCTACTTTCCCCCAAGAATCCTCGCCAGCACACACTTTATTATTTATTGCCATAATCATTTTAATGGCAACAAGCCAGAGGGGCGGCGAATAACGAACGCAGCACGATAATCACATTTATTAACATTTTAACTTAATCAGCAGGGGCCCAAACGCCTTTTGATGTACGCAGAAAGTGTCCTAATCAGTCAGGTGTTGTCAACTCACTCGCTCAGGAGCCAAGTAACAAACAAACAAACATTTTAATTCAAATTTTATTCACTCACACACACACACATCCTTCCACTCGGTTAACTGTAATAATTTTCCCCGAAAACAACATGTGTTGGCAATTTTCTTCTTAGCTTTTCCGTCTCCTCCAAGGCAATCTTGTTTGTCATTCTGTCTTGTCTCGTTTCATTTCACTGCCGCCGATAAGAAAGTTTTCCCCAATTTTATGAGAATTTAAAAGGGACTCTCTCTCTTTGTAAAAAAATATAATATATCTTATCCGAGCTTCCTGCAAAGTCATCCATCATTTTGTGGATCCATGAGCGGCCCCAGACAACCACTAAACGTACGAAACATGGCTCATTTAATTGAAACAAATGCGTGCTGCGTATCAATTGAAGCCAACGAAGCCCCCATAAATGTGTGTGTAAGGAGCAATAAAAACTAAATGACAACAAAATGGGTTGAGCATTTTTAGCACCATTTACTAAATGAGCAACAGGGATGGCAATTGTTTCAGGTGCCCCGTCAATGGGCGGCCAGCAACAGAGAGAAAAAAAATAGAAGAGGGTATAAAAAATAAACATGTTCTAGTTGCCTTCCCCTAGCCAGATGTTGTGGCAAGTGATATTAAAATCCATGTAAATTACACACAATCATCATAATGCCTACGTCGGCATGTGTGAGTGTTTGTGCCATAAAGTGACACCCAACACGAGAATTCCGTCGGACCTTTTATGGCCTGACCACAACGCCAACGTTTGACACACTCGTTACAATAGATATAATGCGGCAGATAGTCGTATAATGCCGCAGATAATGCCAGCGACGTGCTCTCTCTGAAGTGCAAGTGTACCGGCAGCATAGATACTATATGTACTATATATATATTGCAATCATAGATTAGAGGATGCCGTAATGGAGAATAAAGTCAACGAAATTGGATAGAAGCGATTAGATACAGATACGACCACATCCTGTCAATAATAATAATTAAATGGGTCCTGTACAACCGGAAATCTCTAAAGATATATAAATACAAGGGATTTACAGAGTTCCTTAGTCGGTTTTTTGTGTAAAAATCTATTTGTTACTTCTACTCTTCGTTGGGATTAATTCTTAGTATGTTTTTAACATAAATAAATTCGAATTGTTTTATTTAAAATGGATTTTATTGAATCATTCAACTTTGATAGCCACCTGAGAAAGGTGTGGAGTACGAGGGCTGCTTATTGTTGTGATTATTCAGGCTGCTGCTGCCAGCCTGCGTATACCAAATGCTTTGTGGTTTCTGGGCAGAAATCACATTAGATTCGCCCGCAGGACCACGTGGACCGCGGGGGCCAGTGGGTCCGCTAAGTCCTCGTGGTCCTGGGGGTCCGGGTGGGCCAGGTGGTCCGGGAACTGCAACTGGCA
>JAEIIF010011813.1:0-11692 GCA_018874455.1 Drosophila trapezifrons
TACTTTATAGGGTCGGAGATGCCTCCTTCTGCCTGTTACATACATTTTTGGTTTTCACTATGTTATAATACCCTTGTACCCTATGGGTACCGGGTATAAAAATGTAATTTAAGAGTCCTTTCGTCAGAAGTGGTATGAGAAACTAAATAATTCAAGGACGCCACTGAAAGGTGTATGGCTTATATTTAATTTATTAAAAACATCTCCTAAACTCTTCAATTAAATGTTGAACCAAATTCAATGCTGCAACATTTTGTAGCATTCTTTTGGGCTGCATTTTTAAAAGATTTCAAACCCAGTCATTTCTACTGCATGCTTAATTATTTTTTAACATTTATGGAATAATAATTTGAAACTTAAGTGTTAATAAAACATTCACACAAAAATAATATTAAATAAAAATGCAGTACTATATATAGTGGTAATTATATTTAAATGACGACGTGATATCCGTTCACAGCTCAAGAATAAATCTAAACCAAAAATGGCAACCACTGCCCTTTCAGCGGCTAATCCATTGGCAACCTTTTATGGCGAGCCCTACACTTGTCCAAGCCACCGAAATGGACTGTTCCGCTCTCTAACTAGTTCCCCATAAATCAAATATTTGTGTTTGGGCGGTGTTCCCTCCGCTGTGTGTGTGTGTGTGTGGCTACATCTCAATTAGAGCCCGGATAAGTAGGGGGAACGGGGAGTAGGTAACATAGCCCACAATCAACAAGTTTTTAATTGCCAAACGCAAACAGCAAACAAGATTGTTATGGTTATCAGTGTGGCCAGAGGTGACCCCTCCGCAAAAGCATGTGCAAAATGTGTGACACGGGGTTGAAAGCGAGGAGAGAGCAACAAGCAAACATTTAAAAGCTTCATTACCATTTAATTTTTAATAGTTATATTTCAAAGAGTCAAAGCCTTGCAGATTGCCATCAAGTCTGCAATTACTTAGGGGTAACGCTGCGTATGCGTGATTTTTTATGGTTTTCTCCTTTATATTTTTGTGAGAAATTTTAAATAGGTTTTTAACCCTAAATAAGTGTTTGTAAATTTAGTGAGAAAATATTAAATAAAAACATCAAAAAGAAACTAAATATTACTAGAAAATATAGATATATTATATGTAGTAACCTGATTTTGCATGAATTCATATTTCTAGTGCTAGAAAGACTCCTCTGACTGCATAAATAAACATATTTAATATTTAAATTTCACAAATTATAAATTTTTCCTTGCAATTCGGAGCTTAACTCGCAAGGAGAGTTGTCCCAAGGAAGCAAAGTCGCAAGTCAAGTCGCAAGCGGCATAATGAGCACGTGTCGCCCAAGTGGGCCAAAAAGGACGACGAAGGAGCTGCTGGAGGGAGGGGGGCAAGGCAGAGTGACAAGGACATGGGATTGTTGTTGGCCCCGGGAAAAGCGTTCGTGCGAAATGGTAACAGAGGCTACGAAAGGCACGAGGCAAGGCGCAAGATAGACACCCATTGCAGACACATGGAATCAAGGAAAACGCTGTTTAAGAATCCTTTTTCCCTCACACACACACACACAGACAAGTTGAGTGCACTGACACAGCAGCAGCATAACGAAGCAATCGAAATGCATTTGAATCGAGGAAAATGGGGGGAAAACGGCAGCGGGAAAATGGAAGATGTAAGCCACAGCTGCTGCTGCACAGCAAAAAACCACGACGCCTATGTGACTGAGTGTGCTTGTGAGTGATTTGGGGTGTCGGTATTTGGGTAAGCAGCAAAGTAAAAAAGAAAAGGCTCCGGCACACGGGCAGACCCCAAAAAAAAGAAAGGAAATACAAAAAAGGAGGCAGCGCACTCACCACACAAAACGATTTACACGACACTAAAGGCGGTTGAGAGAAAAGGGGGAAAAGAAAGGCTGCACAATTAGAGATGAGCCAAAGGGAAAGGTGTTGAAATATATCTGGATTAGGGTAATACCCTTCTTCTGAATTATTTTAGGGAAGGATCTTTTTTTGAATTCCTTCTTTTTGTTAATTTTTTGAATAATTAATAAAAGAAAAAACTAGAATACTCTGGTTGCTCGAAAACTATAGTAGAAACTTTTCTCTTATTATTCTTCTAGATTCTACTTGGCCATATTTAAAGTGTTGTTCTAGGACTGTTCGAATTAGTTAAGAAACTAAATATAGTGAGTTGCTTAAATAATTGTGACAACTATGAATCTAAAGATATGATCTGTCCAAAGGTATTATGGGGATGTACTCAATTTTAATGGTCTACGGAAAATGAAATCATCTTATTAAGTGAATATGTAGTTTTTTAGCATTTTATTATTTTGAATATATTTTTTAAAAGCAAAAAATAATGCTAAAGCTAAAATCTATATTTAAGAAACACTGTAAACATAATAGATATTTTACTAAATGCGAAATTTAAATAAGAAAGAAAGAAGGAAGAGGAAACAGCGAGCAGTAGGCGCTCATCTCTAGAAAACTCAACGGAACCGAGTTAAACCGAAGGTGTGTCATCGCGGGGGGGAAGGGAACAGAGCGGTAAGGAGCAACAACTAAAGCGGCAACCCCAACAACAACTAAAGTAACAGTAACATCAGCAGCAGCAGGAACAAATACAGAGGCAAGTAAGAAGCGCGTTGAGGCCGCGCGCGGCGCGCCAGGTAAAATGTACTTTATTCCTTTTACGGGGCCACTGTTCAAATTTGCATATGCTTTAAATATTTAATGTAATTCAAAAAGAGGAGACAAGTATCATGCCAAAACAACAACAAGAACAACACTAACATCGCATCGCCAACAAGAATCTGGCAATTGGACAAAGCCCGGCTCCGCTTGGCATAATCCAATTGGACTTTCACACACCTGGAGCAGAGCACAGAGGCGCTCTCCTCTGCCCCTTCTCTTTGTTTCTCTCTCCAGCTGGATTCACAAAATACAAGGAAAATTATTCGCGCATTTGGCAAAAAATCAATTTTCCTTGTGATTGCCAAATGCAATTCCCGGGGAAATAGGGAAAACGAGGAATTCTAACCAAAGAGTTCCAGTTGGAGCAACACCTTTCACGCATTTCTTTGCGGTCTCCGGTCTTTCTACAGTTCCTTTTATCCGCTAATTATTGACATAACAAATGTGGAGCAGAGCTCCATCACGCTGTTTCAACACACACACATAAACACACCGCACACACAACACCCGAATATTCCGATGACAGCACACGCGAAATGGCCGAAACAAAAAAACACCCAAGAAATACAATACTGGAGGCCTTTTATTTCATTGAAACTCACGCTATTTTGTCGGCAAACACTGATCATTAGAGGTGGGCGCAACTACTCACGATACTATCGATACATGGAAACTTGCTTGGAACTATCGATGCTTTAGTTTCGATAGGGATAGCGATAGTGCGCAACACTAAAAATGTCGACAGTTATATTTTCGCGATCTACAACATTCTTTTGTTTCAATATCGGGCTTTTAAGATAAGCCCGTTTTATATGGTTGCTTTAAGCAATAATATTCATACATTTTTAATTAATTTTTCTAGGAAAGTTTTCCCTCTTATTATTTAAGAATATTTAACTCAAAATTTTGTTTCTCTTTATATTTAATTAAGTTCTATTTAAAAAATGGTATTTTATAGATTTTTAGGGATATTAGTTTGTTGAAGTGTACCTTTTGTAAACAAAAACGAATATGCTACAAAACTATCATTCAAAGTCCGAAATATTTTATAATTTTTAGAGTTAACCGAAGAAATATGCCATAGAATTATAAGTTGTTCGATTTTATAAAAGAAGTTCTTAAGACCTCATTTGAAGTGATTTATATAGAAACTATTAAAATTTATAGTAAGTACATGATATAGGCTCTACTAAGCAATAAAAAAAAAAGTATTTCATGCGTACTTAAATCTATATACAATTGTTGATCATGACAAACAAAAGAATAAGAAATTCAACCTATGACGACTTAGAGTTCTAACTCTTATTTAATTTTTACTTAAATTATTTTTTAGAACGGCTAAATAGCCTGTCAAAATCAAGATCAAATTCAAAATAAAATATAATATAAACTAAAAACTACTTTTAAAAAAGAAACTAACGGCTTTTGAGCTGCTGCTTTCAATCAAATATCGATTATTTTGGCGGCGATAGGCGTGCAAGGTTTGGCGGTCAAAACAGAAGCGCTCGAATTTGTGCAAAATACGAGTACTTTGGATTTTACGAGTATTTACACTGATTCAGCTGCGTTTTTGCGTGATTCGTGATTCAAACAGAACGGGGGGAAGCGGTGCTTACTTTTGCTTGGTGATTATTTATTGATTTGTGGATTATATGCGTCTAATTGCAATTGCAGATGCTTGCTGGTTGGTGCTGGAAATCGGGGGATTCACAGCGTGGGCGGGCGCGTTGTATGCTGCTGCTGCTGGTGCTGCTGGCCGGGAATGTGGCCAGCGTGGGATCTCTGGGCATTTTGGTGGCCGTTCCACTCTCTCCACTGGCGATGATGGCAGGACGACAACAACAAAAACAAGGACCTGCGGACTACCGACTGCCGACTGTGACTCTAAATATAACGTTTCGTCGTTACACTCTCGTTACTCGTTTTCTTTCTTTTTATGTGGCCAATTCACAGAATGTACATTTTTTACACCTTTCTCACACACACCCACGCACTTTGACGCTCACACTCGCACATTTTCGGCCCCGATTTTCGCACAGCGAAGGCGATTTGCTTGCGGATTTTCCTAGTTTTTCCTATTGATTCTGCAGCTTGGTAGCTATCCTCCTTGTGGCGCCCCCTTTGGATTTTAGCTCGACAGGATTCTGCGATTTTGGGGTTTTTCATCTGCCCTTTTTTCAGCTGTACGTTACCAAATGGGTGACTCCCATTTGGAGCCACATGGGCTCGGATTTTGCATGGGGCATTCTCCACAGAGCTCCTCGCGCAGGGGGTATGGAGGTTACGAGGATTCTCCTGGTTCCCTGGTCTTTATTTCGCCTTGTGTCTCTCTGCCTTGATTTTCTTGCTTTTTTCAATAAAACTTCATGGCCCTATTACATATGTACTCCGCACACTCGCGCACACACACCCCGAGCACCGAGCACCCGTGTCGATTGCGATTGCGATTCGATCCGAGGATAATACTATATAGCGCCACGATTCCTGCTGGTGTGCGTGTGCCTGCTCCGTTTCAATATATAGCTTTTCCTTTTCCGACTTTTTCCCCCAGTTTTCGCTCAGCCTGGCGGTTTCTCTGGTCTCTGCTCTCTAACTTTTTTTCAGCAACTACTACTTTTTAGATTTTCTCTGCATGCCTTCTCTCTGCGACGAGCGCCCAGCGATGTGCCACCGAACGAGAGCCTGAACTGAAACTGATTCGGGGATAGCACATATTTTGTTGAATGAGTAGGTGAATGAGTGCTGCTGCCCCACTCGTTGCTCCAAAACGCAGCGCCTGCGCCAGGATCCAGCGAGTCTAACTTTGGCTATTTTCCCACTAGATCTAGCGTTTTTCGATTGACAAAAGCGGGATAAGTTGGCATAATTTTATTAAGTAATATTGAAGATATTTCAGTACTCAACCGTCCACCTTGTTAAATAATGTAAATAATAAAATGGACATTCAAAAAAATCGCGGTAAGAGTGCAGTGTGCTCGCCAGATTTTCCGACGATAATGCTGAAATTGGCCAGAAAAAGGAGCGGATTTTCTCCCCGCCACAAGAGGTCACACTTAACAGAAGTCGGCAAATTACGTACTTTGGCAATAAAAAATTAAAATGTAAAAAACATTTATATAAAATAGTTTCGAAAAACCCCTAAGCTTTCCCCCTAAACATTTCCCCCCTAGGACGTCAAAAAACCCCTAAGTCTAGGTTGAATTAGAGATGGGCAAATTTCCCAAAGAAAATATATCGTCTCGAAATTCAGCCAGAGCTGCCAGATCGGCCTCCGCTGTAAGAAATATCGATAGCGATTGTAACGGCTGATTTTATTTTAAATAATATTATTATTATATAAATATATTATTAGCCTTAGTACTAAAAATCTTGGAAATAAGTCTATTTATCTGGAAGTTAGCACATAAATATTCAAATTATATTAATAGAACAAACGCATTCGGCTGTGCGACAGATTATCCCTCGAAAAAACCATTGATTTTGAATCAAATTCATATTACTGAATATTTTCTACAAAATATAGAAATTAACAACACTTTAATAGAAAAGTGCCAATAGATCTCCATGAAATACATACAAGTATTAATAAATCAATATATCAATCAAATAAACCTATTGCAAGTTTCTATTCAGAAAGGCTTATTCCTAATCATTTTAAAAATGTCCCTAACACCTAAGAGGTGTTAATATTTAACACAGCTGCCCCTCTTCCACTCCGCACTCGAATAATTGCAATCCCATAATTCTCGTCGCAAACCCCTAAATGTCACAGAGTCATTAGGCCACATTCTGGGCGCCTCCGGAATCCCGCCCAGACTTTTGCAGTTTACCATCTCGGCGACCGCTAGTGAGATTGTAAGTAAGCGACCCAATTGGGTGTGACCAGCAGGTGGCCCATGGCTTGTCCAACTAACTAACCATATGCATGTTGTCTTTCGTTGGGGGAGGCCTGGGCCTCTCCCTCCTTAATTCCTCCAGTTCCAGATCCAGCTGACCCCCCACAATCCACCAGCTTGGTATGCAAAGCGAGTGGGGCTCTTTATCCTGAGGCACGCGGCAAACCGCCGCACCCAGTTTCTTGGATTCGAGTCGAGTTTGTTGTCATTTTTACATTCATATCCACAATGGACGAAGGGCCAGGCCAGGGACGGATTCAGTAGAAATAAAAATTCATAAAATTTCTTGAAATATACAGAAGCAGAAGTGAATATAAGATATTTGGGTAATCTGTCCTAAAAATATTCTAAATATAAACTAATAGGGAAGCGATGATCCTCCTGCTGAGGATATAAGTTTGGAACCACTTTTATATTTTATATCTGAATATACTTAATTCGGTTTTTGTAAATTTCGTTTTTAATAATCTTAAATTGTTATTTGTTATGTGAAACCAATGAGACATAAAATATATATAAAATAAATGTTTCAGTTCATTCCCTCACTCGAAAGAAATCCCTCACCGTTGCTACTAAAATATCTATCATTACATTTTCGCGTTCCAGCTTTCATTTGTTCAGGGGAGAGCGAGGGCTTCTTTGTTTGTTATTTTACAAGTTTGCCATTTGGAACGCCACATGGCTACACCCCAGATATCGAGGGAGTGTGTAGGGCCACGCCTCCGCCTCCCTTACCAACATATTTGGTGAGCCAGGCCAGGCCAGTCCGGGCCAGTTCCTAGCCGGTCAGGAGCGGCAGTTGTACCTGGATTGGCAAGGCAGCCGGACGTGTAACTCGGGAGCATACTCCGCGGATCGAACACCACCATAAATCAGGCGGAATCATGGATGACGATACGGATATCTTTGACATTGACCCGCGTGAAGTGTGGCTGGAAAAGGATGCCATTGCGGGCTTCCGAGTGTGGCACATCATAGCCGCCGTTATCGGCATTCTAATGCTAATAAGTGGGTACAAAATGCGACATTATAAAGGAATTCCATTAACGGATAATACCTACAACTAGTGATAATGGTCTGCTGCTGCATACGCTTTCGGATTCCCCGAACCAAGCAGGAAATAGAGGCGGACTACCAGCGCAAACAGATCACCAAGAAGTTCCGCGAGAAGTTACAGCAGATCAAGAACTCGGAAATGGACGACATGGATCTGCAGAAGGGTGAGAGAGAAGTTGCTCCTCCTATCTATACCGTATCCACTGTACATACGCATAGACACACATAAGTTCTTGTGTACCGACACTGTCCTAGTTTTCGTTGTCACCCTAATGCGAGCCAAGCCCTTTTCCTGTCTGGTGCTCCTCCCACACGAGCTCACGCATTTGTATATACAAAAAAAAAGTGATAAACGACTCCTCCAGCTGGCTCCTCTTGTTGCACGCTAGTTAATGCCACACTGAGGAAAAACTAATACTGAATAAGATTAATAAACAACGACATAGTATAATCCTTGAATTCATTAAATTATCATTGATTTTATATCCATATTTATTGTGAATCCTCAATTTAATTCTTTCTTTCTTTAAAATGATCGACTATTTCTTAAAACGTTCGACTAATTCTTAAAGTGCTATCAATAGGTCCGATTTCTTTGAGAGTATAAGACTTGAACCTAAGACTTAACTCTTGATTAATATCCAATGATATTCTGCTAGCATAGTTAATTTTTCCCAGTGCTTAGCATATTACTCACCCTCTCTATGCCATCTCGCCCTGGCCACTTCTCTTCTATCACAGCACTTGCTTATATCAAACTGGAACAGTACGATGATCCCTAAGGGCTTTGTAAATTCACCACGCACACTGTACAAACTATTGGAAAGAACACTGCCAATAAGTAAGTAGCACAAAGTTCACAACTATCGCCTAAATCGCTTTCTATATATTATATAATATAATCATTCCTTCCTCCTTCAGTTTGTTCCCGCATCCAGAGCGATTATCTGAACTTACAGGCCAGCATGGAGAGCGTGAATGAGAAGCAGAATGTTAAGTTTAAGATCTAAAAGTGCCTCTCCTCCTTCGGGATGAAGTGTGTTATACGTAACCTGTTATAGTATTGTGCCGGCGGAGATTGTAGCCTTAAGAAAATGTTAGAAACCTAAGATCGCGGCAAATGTGCCACAAAAAGTTAATAAATTTAGACAAGCTGAAAGAATTTGTACATTAACTTACAACCAGAATAGAGTCGCCCATCCAATAACTGAAGTTAAAAAGAGATCCTTGTTTTACTTTATATTGCAATTTGATTTTATCGTTTTTATTTAATTCCGCTTGATCAAAGGTATCAAAGGTTTGTTAATATTGGGTTGCAGTACGTTTTTAAATGCGTTTCTTCTCTCTACACATATAGGCTAATTGTGGGGATGAATTCTCCAGATTGCGACTATATATAACAAGTTGGTGGCATCCCTTTTAGTCGTGTTGCTCGCGTTGACATGGTATTAGTTTTAATTCTCATGTTGCACTTAAGTTTAGATTTTTATTGGTTTAAAATATATATTGTTCTGCTGTGACGCTAATGACTCTGGCTAGTGACTGTAACAAATTGGCGACTCGACACAAAAACATGCACACACAATTCAATTACTAAACGCGTAACTATTAATTCTTTGTTCATTAATGTTGCTGCTGAGCTTACATTTTAGCCTTAACGTTCTGTTGTTTTGGAATACTTTCTCGTGTTATCTGGTTTAGTTCTTCTTGGTTTGCCAAAATTTACGTTCGGTTTACACGCATTTTAGTACACAATTTATTATATTTTTTTATATTTATATATAAAAACAACTAAATATACTGCACGCATCATTCGATGCGCTTGAAAGTTCTCCCCCTGAAAAGAAAAGAATACAGGCATTAAAAATGCTAGAAATCATTGGGGAAGCTTCAAGGTCTACTTACGTTATAGTTTTCTTTTCCGTGTTTTTAGGCTCGGGCCTGGCACGGTTTAGCACCTTGAGGAAATCCGAGGTTTTTGCACGCATACGGGAATGAATGTAAGCCTTTGAACACTGTTGAAAAGAGGTTACCCATTAGCACGTATCATTAATAAAAGCTTGTTAAGATAACATACCTTAATGTGGTAGTGCAAGTAATCTCGAAACATGTGTATTAGGTTGATGGTATTGTCCCTTGTTTCTTTGTTCGTGTGACGAGGAAAGAGCACTGTAGGGAATAAGAAACAAAATAAGTATAGAGATTATATTTATATTTCAAAATGAAATTAATCTGAATGCAATAAACAGACAAGAAACCCACCAAATGTAACATAGCCAATATTGTCGCCAACTCTGGCATCCGAATTGGCCAATTCCAGCGGCGGTTCGCGGTGCGAGAAGAGCACTTGTGGCGCTGTGTGCGAGGCACGTCGTCCTTCCCTTAATTCCTGCATGAATACTTTGCCGATAATCACATCGTCCTCATCACGGAAAATGGTGCTAAACACAACGGTGACACGATCGGGCTTGGACTCCACATACCTTTGAAATATAACAAGTTTTTTAGACCTTCTCTTCATCTCTGAACATAACAGGCTTAAACTTACAAAGTCTCATCGTTGCGATAGTTAATTACGGCCCGCTTCTGGCCCTCTTCGCCCTGCTCCTGAAAGTCGAAATACTTTTCAAAGACGGAGGCAAAGCAGTTGCGCTTCAGCAGGCCAATTCTCTTGGCAATTTGCTCCCAGTCTTCAGGAATCTCCTCCAGATTGATAAGTACAGAAACATTGTAGCCTTAAGAAAAATAAAAGAGTAATTAGCTTTTTTCCAAGCCTAACTTGAGGTGTGTGCAGACCTTCTTCCGTGTCTGTGAGCAGACTGCCATATTCACGCTTCAGCAATTCGTCGGCTCCATGCTCTTGCAATTGCTTGTAGAACTTTAGCGATATGCTGATCTATATATGGGAATAAATAAATAAGAATTTATTAACTAGGGCACAATTTTTAATAAGTTGTTAGGTTTACACTTACCCGCACTTTTGTTTTATCGCCATTAACATTTGAAAGGTGATAGAGCACACCGTCAAAGTCTGCTATTCGTATATCTATCGACTCTGGCTTCAGTCTGCAAGAAAGATAATTCCAAAAAAAAAACGAATAAGTTCGATTGGTTATTAGTCATTTTCCCACATACAACGTACCATCATATCTTATCGCAAACACTCGTTAAGAAATGATTATATTTACAAAATGGAAACACCCCAAAAACCAAAAAGGTTCTCTGATTCTTGAAAGTGTGTGCGTATGTATGCACTCTCGATCCATAACTGTTTTAATTTTATTTAATTATACAGGATATTATGTGCCTTTTAAATTATTTAAATAATTTGGGGAGAAACTCACACACATTTTAGGGATTTAAATTCTAAAATATGCCATACAATAGCTCCCAAAATATCGGATTATTTCAATTGTAGACAAACACAAGTCATCTGTTACAATATAATTAACTATTCAGGATGCCGTTCGCCATTCTGGTTTATATTGGAGAATTTGAGACACCAATTGAATAAATGTTTAAAAAAATGTCACTTTGTCACCACTCTTTGGGGCCATTGTTAGGGTTTCTAACGAGTTACTTTCTATAATAAATATTTTAGAGGTTTTTGTAGCCAAACACAAGTCATCTGCTATAATATGATTGATTATTCAGGATGCCGTTCGCCTATACCTTTTCTATTGGAGTAATTGAGACACAAGTTCGAGGAATAATCAAAACTGTGCCACTTTGACTCCAGTAAAAAAATTCTACAAAGTATGTTATAAATCTTTTTGAGCTATTGCACACAAACTCAAGTCATCTGTGACAATATAATAGATTGTACAGGATGCCGTTTGGGTCTCAGGGTTAATCTGGGAGCGTTGTAGACACGAGAAAGATGGACTTTAACATGTAAACTTTGTCTCCGGTGAATTATGTTGGAAATAATTTATTAAGACTAGTGTACACGAACAAAAGTCATCTGCTATAATATGATTGATTATTCAGGATGCCGTTCGTCTTTAAGGTACTTATTCTAGGAGCATTTGAGACACAGGTTGGGGATCGTATCCAAAGAATGCCACTTT
>JAEIIF010011851.1:0-12983 GCA_018874455.1 Drosophila trapezifrons
AGACGGACAAACGGAGAGACGGACAGACGGACAGACGGACAAACGGACAAGTCTCTAGATATACATTTTCGGTAAGTCTTCTTTAAAGATGAAGAATTTTATAGCAACATAAAATTAAATATTTTATATTAAACATTAAGCTTTTCAAGTAACTATTAAGCATTGTAGTATTACTTAAGTACTTAAAATTTTAAAACATATATCTTTATATGCATATTTCGTTAAGGATTGCAGGTGCCCAAACAAGCCCTTAACAAGGTAATTCCTTGATTCACTATCGCCATCTATATGCTCCTGATGCGCCAGGACACAGCTGCTCAACTATTTGTTGAGCTTAAAAGGACGTTTCGAGAGGGAACAGGAGCAGGTACACTGCACGAAAAATAGTAATCACACAGTAAGCCATTAAAATATAAGATTTAAGATCATAATAAGTTTAAGAAATGATTCTAATAAAATAACTATAGACTACACAATTTAAATATTTTTTTATAGATACTTCCTTGAGTTTAAAAAAGTTTAAAGCAATTAAAAAGTTTTTTTTTGTAGTGTTCGTATGTACAAAAGGGTTGCCACCCTTACTCGCCGTGCGAGTAGTGTGTACTTATAATTATTTAACTCTTTTGCATGCCATGGCCGCCCCACACGAAAGGAGCAAACATAGCGCCCAGAGATGAAGATTAATTATGGGAGACGAGAATTCGAAACATTTTTCATGCTTAATCTTATAGCGCGCAATTCCACAATTCCAGGGCCACTTCGGAAGGGTGTTGTGTGCTGGCACGTGGGACAAAACTAACTTATTAATAATAATAATTGTTTTATGTGCATAGAGTCCTCATCTATTTACCCCCTCCAATCGCCGCACATGTGTCACCCGGACGCCAGAGCCAGAGCGGAGTAAGAGCCGGGGGTTGCCTTAAGTGTGCGCTTTGAAAAATGATATTTAGCAGCTTAGGTTGCGGGGCCTGGGAAAGCGGGAAACTAGTTTAACCAAACCCACTGGCTGGATATTGAATAGCGCCGCTGGACATCGTCTACATTTGCCATTTGACCAGATAAAATCGTGAAAGGAACCTTTAGAAAAACTGGTATAATAGCTCTCAACTTTTGATCATTGATCAGCAACGAGTTTCAGTTACTTAGGTAATTTTTTAAGGCAAAAGTTCTTTGAATATGGTATATATATTATTATATTTGATCTATTTTTGTATTTTATTTTTGAAAATAATAAAAATATTAATTTTATTTTATTTTTAATAGTATTTTATTTCCATTTTTTAATCCAATTTACTATTTAAAATACAGTATAATACCGCAGCACTTCATATACCAATTTTTTCAGAAATCCCTTCACTAATACCCAAGATCCTTGAGGCTGGAATCCCATGTATACTAACATTCATGAATATCGTATCCTCTTCAGCTGAGTTTTGAAAGTTCTTTTAAGATGATATGCATAATAAGTGTATTTTATTCATTATTTATCATTATATTATAATTTATCCATTTGTTTTTATTTTTTATTTTTTAACTATGTTTAATCAAATTTACTTATTAAAATACAATATTACACCTAATCTCTGCATATACCAATTTTTTCATATATCCCCTCACAACAAGCCAAGTTCCCTGAGGTTAGAATCCTTTGTAAGATCCTCAACCGCAAACTTACCACTTATAACACATTAAACAATATTATTAGACGCCGTATACCAAAAATTTATAGATCTCGCAGCGACTTCAAGCGAGTTTCTAGAGTCCAGAATTAGTCGGGGCGTTGTGTTCGATGATCATACCCTGAAAACGGCTTGGCGTGGTTCCATTTGTTGTTCAACGACTCTTAACAACTGCTACCTGTTTAGAGGGTTTAGTGGAATTCCATTTTCAGGGATCACTTAAGTGGCACCCGCTGATCCCGCCGTGAACCCCGTGAACCCGACCAGCGGAGACATTAATTTTATTGTTTTGACTGTGCGCACGATCGAAATCTTCCCCAGCTTCTTCCCTCATCTATTGGGTTCTCTACTCTTCTTTTTTTGGGTTCTTTGTTTTGGGTCAGTTCGACGCAGTTATTGATAGTTTGAAAATTAGGGTCAACTATGCGGTTTAGCCCCAGTTCCAGTTCCAGGTTCAGTTCCAGGTAGCCAAATATAATCTGTTTTAATTACGCACAGAGGTGAGTCCGAGAAGCCGAGGCCCCGATAAGAAGATGCCTCTGCAGGTGTTTCCGAGCAGTTAGCAGCCGCATCTAATGCCCCTGAGACCCCACAAACACTCACAGATCTTGATCTTGGGGAAGGGGTACTGGGTCTGGGTGGGAAATGGGAAATGGGAGCAGGGAGGAAATCGAATTCAATTTTCTTCACACTTCAGCGGGACTTTGAAGAGGTTGAAATGATTTAACAACTGAAATTCTTTGTGGCCTCATTAGGCATATACAAAACTGTTAAAAAATTTAATATAATAAGGCGGAATGAGCAAGAAAATATCAAGAAAATGTTGCTAAGCCAAGGTTGCCAAGCAAAAATTGCTAGGAACATGTTGAGCAACATTCAACCGTAGATGGTGCGGGAATTTGAAGAGGTTGAAATGATTTAACAACTGAAACAAGGGGAATTCTTTATGGATTCGTTAGGCATATACAAAACTGTTAAAAAATGTAATATAACAAGGCGGAATGCCTAAAAAAATGTTGCTAAGCCAAGGTTGCCAGGCAAAAATTGCTAGGAACATGTTGAGCAACACTTAACCGTTGATGTTGCGTGACTTTGAAGAAGTTGAAATGATATAACAACTGAAGCAAGGGGAATTCTTTATGGATTCCTTAGACATATACAAAACTGTTAAAAAATTTAAATATAACAAAGCGGAATGCCTAAGAAAATGTTGCTAAGCCAAGGTTGCCAGACAAATATTGCTGGGAACATGTTGAGCAACACTCAACCGTAAATGTTGCGGGACTTTGAAGAGGTTGAAATGATTTAACAACTGAAACAAAGAAAATTCTTTATGGACTCCTTAGACATATACAAAACTGTTAAAAAATTTAAATATAACAAAGCGGAATACCTATGAAAATGTTGCTAAGCCAAGGTTTCCAGGCAAAAATTGCTAGAAACATGTTGAGCAACACTCAACCGTAGATGTTGCAGATATACCAACTTTTTTGCATAATAACTCTCATGTTTATAAACAATTTATCTAAATGCTGATCTCAAATATCCATATAGACTTCAGACTTCCAGGGATTCAGTTTCTTCTATTAAAAAAAATCCCCATAAAAACCTCGTAAATAAATAAAATAAAAACAGAAAAACATGAATCGATTTCCGTTGATCGACTTTTGAATATGTTTAGTCTTGCTTCTTTCTTTTTTATATATCTGTTTTTTTTATGTTTTATTATTAATCACTTCTTAGGCATAGTTTTTAGTTTTAAGTTGCTTCTCTTGATCATTTGATTTTTGGTTTAGTTATTTTGTTCTTTTGTCGATTTTTCGATACTCGTCGGTTCTTGCACATCATCTCATACATGTTCTAGAAAATATGAATTTGGTTTTATTACATTTTGTTCACACTTGGTGTATGTATATATATATAATGTATATATATGGTATAGGTGTATATAACGCATGCTCTTGTATATCCGTTTACACAGTTATATATATCTGGTTTCGTTTCGTTTGTTACTCTATACATTGTTCATGATCTCTAGTTTTTCAGCTCTTCTTATATATGTAGATATATCTAGACATATATCCTGGGGGAAGGGTGGGGTTTTGGGCTTTGGGAATAGGGTTAGGGATGGGTTTTGAGGATGGAACAGAACTCGATGAGCCTTACAAAAAAATACGAACAGATGTGAGTCCGGAATACATGTATATAAATCTGTATGTCTAGGGTATATAGGCAAGGTATATATGGTATATATAGGTCCGATACACATCGATTTTTGATCGCCGATTATTGCTTTGATCGTGGCTCTAACAATCTAGGTCTCTAAGTGTGTGTGTTGTGTGTGTGTTTTGAGTGTGTGTTTCGAGTGTGATAACTTGATTCCCTTCTGGCTGGTTGTATATATATAAATTATATGTATATATTGTGGGTATGCCGCGATTATACAGTTACAGTTACAGTTTTTGGAGATGAACAGTTTAAATATATATATCAGAAGACCAAGTTACCATTATAAGTCGTTAGCTTTTTAGGCTTCAATTTTTTTTTTTTTTTTTGGTAAGAACAACGATTTTCATTTTCATTTTCAATTGCATTTTCATTTCATAATATTTTTTCTTATTTTTGGTTAGTTGCTGGGATCCCCCCAGAGTGCGATCCACAGTAATCCCCTTCTTGCGAATCCAAAAAATCCCGCCTTCTTTGGTTGTGTGTGTGTGTGATTTTTCTTTTTGTTTTGTATTTTTTTGTTGTATTTTTGTTGTTTTTCTTAGCTCCCCGTCACATCCAGAGATCCCCCTAATAGGGATATAGGTTCTTGCGCTTGAGCTCCATGTCCAAGTCGGCCAGTTGCTGCAGGAAGCCATCGTTGGGCCGGATATCGCGCCTCATCCGCACCGTGCGTATCGCGTCCACAGCGGACATCTTCCGGCAGATCATCAGGTAGGCCAGGACACAGGTGGCCGACCGCGACATGCCCACCAGGCAGTGTACCAGGATCTTGCCTGTAAGAAGGGGGAGGGAGAAGAATATTAGGAACATTGCGAAAATATATAGAGGTAACTGGGGAGGTGAGTGATCTTTAGTAAGCCGGAAGGTATTCAGTATTCAGGATCAGAGCTCGTAAATTGTGACTTTGCTTCATTTTAATCAGAGAGGAAAAAAACAAAGCTCTCTCTCAGAAAGCAGCTTTAAAATACACTCATTGTATTTATGCTGCTTTGCTTGTACATTGCAGGCAACGCATGGAAGAGGGTTGGGGATAACTAAAAAATCTCCTTCCTTTGCTATTGAACGAAAACAATAAGCTCATGTTGCTGCTTTGCTTGTGCATTGCATGCATGTGCATAAGATCGATTCGAAAAGCAAGCGGAGTTAAGTAAGCGAAAGTTGCTCTCGAGTTTAAAGAAAGAGAGCGCGAAAGTTGCTCTCGAATTTAAAGAGAGAGAGAGCGTGAAAGTTGCTTTTAAACTTAAAAAGAGAGAGAGTTCGAAAGTTGCTCTCGAATTTAAAGAGTGAGAGAGTGCGAAAGTTGCTCTCGAATTTAAAAAGAGAGAGCGCGAAAGTTGCTATCGAGATCAAAGAGAGAGAGCGTGCGAAAGTTGCTATCGATGTTAAAGAGAGAGAGAGTGCAAAAGTTGCTCTTAAATTTAAAGAGAGAGCGCGAAAGTTGTTATCGAGGTTAAAGAGAGAGGGAGTGCGAAAGTTGCTCTCGAATTTTAAGAGAGAGAGAGAGCGAAAGTTGCTCACGAGGTTAAAAAGAGAGAGAGAGAGTGCGAAAGTTGCTCTCGAATTTAAAAAGAGAGAGTGGAAAAGTTGCTCTCGAATTTAAAGAGAGAGAGCGCGAAAGTTGTTATCGAGATCAAAGAGAGAGGGAGCGCGAAAGTTGCTCTCGAATTTAAAGAGAGAGAGGGCGAAAGGAAAGAGCGAAGTAAAGTGAATCTTTTAATCTTTCTTTCCCGGTCTTTTCCAGACTTCTAATGAAAAGAGAAAACCCCCGACTTGAGAGCTCTGATCAAAATACATTTCCTACTATTATTTCCTTATATTCTTCCTATATTTTATTTATTAAATTTACAATTTAAAAACCCGTTAAAAAAAAACCAACTGCTTACTTTCGGACCCATTACCTTCCTAGCCAACTTACCGCCGCTGCTGATGGCGCTGTCGATGAACTTGGAAGCCACGTAGAAGTAACGCGAGATGTCTGTCGTGGGGGCGTCGATCATGGGGAAGCCCATATACCTAAAAACACAATCCTTATGGTTGCGTCTATTTTCGCACAACAAACAAACAACACACACGAGACACAACAAACAACAGCAACAACCACAAAAGTTGAGCCAAAATTTGATGATGACAATGAACGTGGATGGACATGGGGATGATTTTCGATTTTCGTGCAGAGAAAAAAAGAAAAGGAAGATAAAAGAAGAAGATTTTTTTTTTGTTGTTGTTCATCGAAATTTGGAAAAGTGCAAATGATAAAAATAAATAAATCAAAAAATGTAAATTATGCGATTCAAAACAAAATATGAACAAAATTTAGAACGAAATTCCTTTCGATTCATGTTCATGTTGTTGCCTTTTGTCGTTTGTTTTATTTTATTTTCGATCCCGATTCCGAACCCCCTTGTCCTTACCTAATGCTGGGCATATCCCGGTAGTAACTGTGTCCGGTATCGACCTGGCCATAACGACATCCTTCGGCTGCGTTCAGGACGTGCGTGATGCCCATCATTCTCAAATACGTTTTGTTTTTGGCCGCCGCCCTGTTTTAATATTTAAGAAATTTATATTTATATTTATATTTATAAATAATTATAAAAGAATTAAAATGTATTAAGCCAAAGACTTACGCATCACCAATGTAGATGCCCGGATAGACCTCATCACAGTCAACGTCATGGATGGCGCACTCGGCCCGACGGAGTCCTGGCAGAGCCCGGCTAGGGGCCATCGAATAGTGCAGGACTCGCTGCAACTGACGGCCTGTGGTCTGTTCGGATGTCTCCAAGCGGCTGGGTGACTATAGAAAAATTAAGAAAATTCCAAGGAAATGTATAAGTAAAATTAATAAACAAATTTTACTTTAGGAGAATGTCTCCCGGAATAACAGCAGCAACATTTCACATCATGCTTTACATATAAAAATACAATACTTGACTTGGTTTTAGTATAAGCAGCAGCTGATTAACCTCCTTAAACTATAACTACTTAATATTTATTTATTTAAAAATTAAAGAAAGAAAGAATCTGAAAAGAGCAGTTTCCGCTCTCTCCGGAGTACATCTTAAACTCTCTCGTTAGCGACTGAGCGGAACCTATAAGCTACTGGTTGCTGCCTTGCTTGTACATGGCGGGATAAGCGTGGGAGAGAGAGCGAGAGAAAGCGCATGCTTGCTAAAGATCTTTCCGAAAAGCAAGTTATTTTCTCATTTAATTTTTAATTTGAAAGCTATTGAAATTTGTAAAAATAAGTAAACTCATTTCACAGGTCTGTATAAATCCCAAATATCGATGTTGTATAAAAATACTTTCTAATTATTATAGATATTGAGTAATAATATATGTATTCACATTAAATACAAGTAATAAGGAAATAATATTTCCATTGCTTCATGCTTAAACAAAATAATCTAAGGAAAGTCAGGGTCTTTCCATAGTTTCCCCAGAACAGCCCTTTGCTAATTTGATTTTGTAAACATTTTTTGGCAGGCTAGTAAGGATTCCCCCAGCTGATATAATTGCCCCGCCATGACATCACAAAGCCAGCGTCAATTGCCAAAAAAAAAAAAAACAACAAAAAAAAGAAAACGGAAAAAAATCAAGTCAAAAATCAGGGAAGGAGGCAAAGATTTATGGCAAAGGCGAAGGTCGCAATTTGGTTACAAAGGATGACAAATCAGACGTTGTCGGGGTCGCTCTTTCGAGGGTTTTCAGGGACAGAAAGTGAAAACTTTGCTCTGCAGTTTTATTTTGAGTTTTGTTTTCTTTTTATATATATATTTTCACCCTCCCCTCCCCCTTATTGGCTGTCTGAGTTGTCATAATACAATCGTCAGAGCTGGCAGAGGCAGAGGGATAGGTGTTCACGTTTCAGCAAACTTTTGCTTTTTGTCTCGGCATGCGACCCTGAAAATGAAAATGAGCAAAGCAAAAAGCAAGAGAGATCGGTAGAAAATCAAATATAATATATATACTCGTATATATATATATATTAAGCAAATGTCGCTGGCAAAGTTCTTTAACATTTCGCCGTTGATCTATTGTGACTGATCATCATGTAGCTCTCGGCAAATACATCTTTATATATAGCCCACGAAGATGCTTGTCGACACGCAAGGTGTGTGTGGGTTAATTGTTCTAAAACTGTTGATGAAAAAGCGCACAAAATGTGGAGATTATTTTTAGCATTATTTTTGCCATGGCCTATATATGTATATATGCTCGAGTATATCCGCCAGAAAACGATACACACGACGAGTGAATTGAGTTAGCTTTAAATTGTGGTTAGTTTTGAAATGTAAACTCATAGCATTATTTTTAGGGATAACTCTCACAGAAGTTTGTAAGTTCAGAAAACAAAAAGCGCTTTATCAACACTGGTTAGAGTCGACAGTAAGGCTTTATCAACACTGGTTAGAGTGGACAGTAAGGCTTTACCAACACTGGTTAGAGTCGACAGTAAGGCTTTACCAACATTGGTTAGAATTGGCATTAAGGCTTTACCAACATTGATTAGAGTCGACAGTAAGGCTTTACCAACATTGGTTAGAGTCGACAGTAAGGCTTTACCAACATTGGTTAGAATCGGCATTAAGACTGCACCAACACTGGTTACAATTTGCACTAAGACATTACCAACACTGTTTACATTCCACACTTAAAGACTTCGTGCAAAGTCGGGACAAACCTGATAATAATGTGGACTATATCTATCCCCGATGCTGCTGCTGTATCTGTCGGTGAGTAGCTGAAAAAATGATTATAACAAATTAAAAATAATATTAAAACAAGGTAAAGGAGAAATCAGTTGGAAACTAAAGGGAAATTTTATTTAAATAAATAATAATAATAAATAATTAAAGTAATAAGGAAGTACTGTAAATATTTTTATTATATTTTCTGAGATACTAATAAAGGTCGAGGTAGAAAGACCCCTTTAAGAACAAAAGTTTCTCAATTAAGTATAATAAATACTTTAAAACCTTTGCTAAATGAAATCATTATATTTAAGCCTCATTAAGCCATTTTTTGGCCCCCTTATCAACGTTCAGTGTAATATAATACGGAAAATATCTGAGTAGAAGGAAAGAACCTAAATATATATATATCCCCCTCCGATATCAGGTGGAAACGGAAATAGAGGAGGAGCTTTTGCTCAGGTGAGTCCGAAACTGCGTCGTCGCCTTGACCTTGCGCCTCCCTTGCCAAGAAAATTAAGCTCCCTCCCACGCCCACGTAACTCGCCCCGACGACTGATTTGCATCTAAAAATAAGTACTATAAGCTATAGGGGAGAAATCACCGAACACAACAAAATGTTCAGAGAAAATGTATTGGAACGGGCTGAACCCGAACCCGAGCCCCGGCAAGCTCTGTGACTCATCCCACGACGCCCCCCCGTCGAAGTGCCCCCTCATTTTGTGAGGCCCGCATGACAAGACAATTAGCTGGACACGACAAATCCGAAAGGGGGGGGACAAAAAAGCAATATATATACAAAATACAAAATACCAAATTCGAAATACAAAACACAGCAAAGTGCAATAGCCAAAAGGGAAACGGAATTGAAAAGTGAGAAGTGAGAAGCGAAAAGCGAGTGGAAAACAATGCCATGATTGAATGTTGGATCGGTGATGGTGCCTGCCTGCCAGCATATATGCATATACTCGTGTAAATAGCCAGAATCGGAGAGTTGTGCCATCTGCATATATGCGCACTGAACATAATTTTAAATTTTTTAAATATAATTTTAAATTTATATCAATATTATGTATGATTATTCAAATTAATTTTTACACAAATTTAAGTAGCCAATTTTTTTAAACCCCTTCATCTGCGTGTTGCCCACAAGAATGTTGTCCCCGAGTTTGGCAGTTCTAGCTCTTATAGTCTCTGAGATCTAGGGGTTTATACTAACAGACGGACAAACGGACAAACGGACAGAAGGATAGACGGACAGAAGGATAGACGGACAGACAAACAGACAGACTGGCGGACTTAAAAACAAACGGACAGACAAACAACAGGAAAAACAGACAAGCGGACAAAGAAACAAACAGACAGACGGACAAAAAAACAGACGGACAAACGGACAAACAGACAGACGGACAAAATGACATAACTCAATTTTTCGACAAGAATTTATACATTTTATGAGGTTGATGAGGATATTTCCTTCTACCTCTTATCTTTTTAATCTTATATATTTTATTTCCTTCCTTTTTTCCTTTTTTTTACCCCAATTAAAGCTTAGTCTAATTTCTCTCAGTGTAGCATTACCATTCCCAAATGGCTGAGCGTTTCGTGTGAGTAAATCTATTGGCAGCTCTGAAAGCTTTCGTATTTGATCATATAGCAGATTTAAAATACACGAATCCGACTGGCAAACGACCCCAAAAAATACCTGAGAGGTGAGGCACAGAGGCGTGGAATATGTTAAGGAGGGGGTCTCTTAGGGGGAGTTACGGAAGTTAATTCAAAGCGAAGTTCCAAGGCATTATTGGTCTGAGTTTAAGTAAAAACAAAGTATATAATGTCACTAATTTGTATTCTAAATTTAAACAATTCACATTTGACTTTATAATATTTAATAAAATTAAAACAATTCACATTTGACTTTATAATATTTAATAAAATTTTTTTTAATGCTTAAAACAATATAACTTTGCAAATAAAATACTTTATTGCCATTTAGTGTGACCTGCAAAGTTTCCATTAAGCCCAGGAAACACTATTGAGTAATGGCAAATGGTCACCTTACCTCACAAGGCTAACCACATCATTTCCCCTGCCAATGTCCTTCCCCAGTTTGGTTTTAGTTTCGTTTATTCAGTTGATTGCATTGTCTAGCCGCCCCGCCTAGTATCCTTTCTCCCCGCTGACACAGTTCCCCACCGTTATTCTACATATATCCTTCCTCTTTTCTTTTTTTTTTTTGTTTGCTTTGTTTCCATTTAGTTTGCTGCACTTCCTGCAGATAAAGGAAAACAAAACCAGAGAACTGTGTCAGCACAGAGGTCAAGCCTTTGCACAACTGTTGCAAGTGGCCAGTAGCCAGCAACGTGCAACGTGCAAACCTGCAACATGTGGAGCGGAAGTGGGTCAGGTGCCAAAACGGACATCAATCGCAATCGGAAGGGGATTATGACATCATTAAATAACTGCTAGAACTAGATTATAATGCTTGGGGGGAGGGAAACTATATTCTTGGCAAGAAATATATTTAAAAGTATTAAAAAGTAGATATAAAATCTTGAAAAAATATCCAAATTTCACTTTTATTACTTGTCTGGCTTGGGAAATAATTATTGCTGGCCACTTGCCGCCATTTTCCATCTATCCAAGAATATATACATTTATGAAAACATTTTTCTTTTGTAATACATTTACTTGCTCGGCCTTGAGCACGAAATTTTCCCCCCCAAAAATAGATACATGAAAGCCAAATATATTCCCAAAAAATCATTATTCAAGTGTGAATTTTTCTCAGCTGAAAGCTGAAAGCTGAAAATGTTGGAAATTAAAAGCAAAATCAAAATCAGACGAAAGGAGCAACAATTAATATAAGAGCTTTGAATTTGCAAGCATTTTTGGCATTGATAAATCTATACGTTCATATACTATATATATCTATAAATCGACAGACATATGCTTGTATAATCTGCATAGTTTTTTTTTATATTTTTTTTGGACACTCGACAAATGCAAATCGCATTGACATGCAAGCCGCCGCCGGTCTCCTGCAGTAACTATTATTTCTCTGCTTTTTTTTTGTTATTGATTAAACAGTCAACGAACCAACAAAAATTCTACCCCCAGTCCTAGCTAAAAATGTAAACAACATTTCCCAGATAATTATGAAAATAAAACAAAACAAAACAAGAAAAAGAGACATTCCTCAGCTGATTGCGAAAAAGAAAAAAACTTTGGCAGCCAGCAAACAGCAAAGGCAACACGACGAGAGGAGAAAACAATTTCAATTATTGCAAAACTAAATTTCAATTAAATGCGCAATTCAATGGATGCTTAAATATGCCTTTTAAGGTGCGCCACGAGGAAGGTATATATATATTTTATATATATTTCTCTCATCTAAAGTCGAACCAGGTTTATATAGGTATAGGTTTATATTCTAAGACATTGTTTTAGGGTTTGTTTATGGTTCTTACTTAAATATAACATTTTAATTCAAATAAGAACGACCTTAAATGGGTTTCTAACTTATTGCCTTCCCAAAGGCCAAAATAAAATAAATAATAAATATGTATATAGTCAAGCATTATAATGATGAATCAGTTTTTAAAGCATCAAAACATGATGAAAAACTACTTTTGTATTTATTTAAATATATCTATTCCTTTAAACTTATTAATAAATTTTCTGTAAATTTCTATATATTTTCTTTGAGATCTTTCGTATTTCCTTTCCTTCTAAACCCTCTTTCCCATTTCCACAATTATTTATTTAGTGATCCCAAGGCCAGAAGTGATCGCTGCTGATCGACCTTGAGCTTGGGGAACAAAGCCTCCCCCCCCTCCCCCTATTTTGGCCAAACAGCAAATTGGGTGGGTTTCCAGTTCGCGCCAAATGGGGAAACGCTTTCAAGTGGCCGCCTTTGGCATCAGCTTCTGCCACTCAGCTTCAGCTTGGCACTCAAAGAAAAAATGTTAAAAAAATGCAGGTAAATAAAAAACTAAATAACTTAGTTTAAATTAAATTAAGATATTAAATTTAGATATTATAGATATTTAATTTAGACTTTATAAGGAAAGCTTGGCGCTTTCAGCAAAAAGTAAGCAATATATATTGAAGGTTGAGAAGTACCGGCTATTTCATGGTCAGAGTTTTAAATATTTACTGAAACTTATAAATCCATTTAAACATTTATTTCAAGGGCTAAAATGCTTTATCTTTTCCTCATCATTAAGCCTTTAAGGCCCTGATTTTTTTTAAAGTGCATCACAAAGCGTTTGCCTTTCGCTTTCTGTTCAATCAGGCGCAACAGCTGCGATGCGGCACGCCCACAATCGGCACAAAGCAGCTATATATATTATATACTATATAATATTTACCTACGATA
>JAEIIF010011860.1:0-11310 GCA_018874455.1 Drosophila trapezifrons
TTCACTGCGTTGCAAACTTCTGGACAAAATTATAATACCCTGCAAGGGTATAAAAAGTCCAGGTTGGCGAAGCCCCTTAATAAAGTTTCCCTTGCAACTCAGTTTTCTTGGATGTATGGAATATGCAGGCTTGCACTTACTTGAGCTGTGTCCTCCACGGAAATGGGCTTGGACAAATAGAACTGATGACTGGGGACATCTTTAAGGAGGCCTAAAATCGAAACAAATATTAGTTATAGATATAAACAACAGTATTTAAGGTAAATAGGGTCAAACCTTTCAAGGAGACACTAGGATGCTGAACGTTATTCCACTGCTGATGCAACCGCTGCGAGTAAACTCTTATTCTGTCGTTGTACTCCTGGTGCTCCAAACTGTGGCAATCCATAGCTCCAACGTTTATCATGTTTCTGAAGAGCAAATAATATTTACATTTAATAAGCAAGCTGGGATGTTTTAGTAGATGAGAGAGCACTGTCTATTGAAAACCCTTTTCTAACTACACTGCAGCTAAATCGTGCAATTACACATAAGTATTACTACATTTTAACTTTTTACTTTGATCATAAATATGCAATTATTCCTTCCGATGGTCGACAGCTACAAGACTTGTTAAAATTGGAAAAACACCTACACACCTGTTGATTTAAATATGATATCATATATGTACATATGCAAACCAAAATTTCACTAATTTCCGCTCACAAAATGTAGCTTTATAAGCTTCATTAAGTCCTTTAGATGTTTAACTGTGACCCAGTTCTTACATCGCAAAGCTTATAGCTTTTTGATCAAGTTACACACAATTTCATGAGATAAGGTACATCAAAATACGCCCAAAATAGTACGTACATTGCCGTATTCTGCACCAGTCTGGAGAGTGCGTTCTGGTCGTCCTTCTTTGGAAGTGAGTGGGCGTAATCGTTGCTAAGGCCATCGGAATTGCTCCTTCTGAGTGCAGGGCTGTGGTTGACTGGATCGACTAGAAGGTGTGTCCTCTCGTTCGGCTCATTGGGCTGCGGGCGAAATGCGCAATACAAACTGTAATCAGCTATCCGGGGATCTCGGACCCAGTTACCTACCTGAACACCTGTGTCCTCAGTGCATTGCCAACAGTTGCAGATCGAGGCAAAGTAATTCCAAACAGAGTGAAGGTAATCCATTATAAATGCAATTGTTCTTTATGCAAGTTCTTGTTGGGCCATCGTTTGTTTAAAGAAAAAAACACAAATCGATTTTTATTTGTTATCATCGGTGAGCTGATTTTCCCCTCAACGGCAGCTGGTCACACTTAAATCGATAAGAATTCGCACTCTTCCTTTATTTTCCTGAACTGTAGTCAGTTCTCGCGGTTGAGAACCATCTATATGGGTAAGCAGCCATGGCATTTGGAAAATTGCGACTACCACGAAAACAACATTAAAAATATAATTGAAAATGGCTCATAAAGGCTTATGAAACGGCGTTGCCAGATTGCAAAAACATCGATTACAATAGTTTAAGAAAAGGTTGAAAAATTGGATCACTCGTAACATTGGCGTTGCCAGACTTTGTGGTGCTGGATTAGAGACTGCATAAATATCGATATAAAAAGAGAATAAGCTCAATTTTAAAGCATAATAGCCTGTTTAGACTGGGGCGCAAAAGCAACAGCGTCCAAAAATAGCTCAAGCGCCTATTTTTCCCATAAGCAAATAATAAGATGAGTGTTTTGGCCGGCTGAAAGATGAGCTAAAATTTTAGCGCTTTTAATTTTTTTTTTAATTTTAGCCGGTTACAACTCGTTATCTTTCGCCTACAGCCCTTTTTCTTTTTAATTTTATTTTGTGGCCAGATCCCACATATGTATGTAATTGGCTCTTCTTTAATCACTCTTGACGATGAGCACCGAAAGTGGGGGCAAGGCTTACGATTGTCTGATCGTAAAAAGCTATATTCCAATCAAAAGGTATTGCTTTAGGAAAAGATTGTGCATACTTAGATTTTAAAAGAACTAGTTAGTTGAGACGAAATAGGTGTGGTAAGTAGTTGCTCGGTAACTACACTGTGTTTCAAAACTATACGACAGTTAAAAATTGGAACTTTAACTGCCTGCAGCTCCTAATGAAAGTCCTTTATGACCGATTTTTTTTCCCGGAACAAAGCTCATATACATATGTGTGCTCTAAATGAAATGGTCTAACAGTAACAAAGCTCATATATGTGTGCTCTAAATGAACTGGTCAACAGTTCATTTTCCTGGAAAAAAAATCGGTCATAAAGGACTTTCATTAGGAGCTGCAGGCAGTTAAAGTTCAAATTTTCAAATTTTGAAACACAGTGTAGATATTAGAATAGAAGGGGTGTAACTTACACCGTGTAAGCTTCACAACAGGAACTGAAAGCATTTTTACTAACATTAAAACTAATATTATATAAATAACAGTATGCAATTATGATTATTATTGTTAAATTATTTAACTAAATATAAATTAATAATTAATTAAATTTGTCAACTTTTGAACAAATAGAAAAGCTACAGTCGAGTGTGAGATACCCAAAGCATTCTGGGTTAATTAAAAGGAACATAACATATAATTATGCTAAAATTTATGAAAATAAATAATTTAAAAAAAATGTTTAACAGAGCGGGAAGCTGAAGAAAATGTTGACAGATAAATACAAATGTTGCTAGGGTCATGTTGAGAAACACCCAAAAAAGTTCGTCTGTTGCTAGGAACATGTTAAGCAACACACCCATTGGTGCTGACAACACAAATGTAGATGTTGCACAAGTTCAGTTTGCTCAATAATATTCACAAATAATCACACCTATAGGTTAAAACGTACATATTTCTTTATGGATTTCGGGGGAGCAATTGGGCGTGACCAAACTTTGCAATATTATACTTGACCTGATTGATAAAGAATATATGTATTTAATGTGGTCGGAGATGCCGCCTTCTGCCTGTTACACAGGTACATTCTCGGTTGGCACTAACTTATAATACCCTTGTACCCTATGGGTTTAAAATTGATTTATATACAAATTTTATTGGTTGGGGCACTTGAGGTTCTGCAGGACTAAAGGCCTATTTGATTGCGAAAGGCAAGTTCTGCAAGTTTAAAAATAATTTTATTGCAATAAAGCTATAAATTCTGCCGTGGCCACCTCAGTCGAACACAGAGACAAATCGAAGGTAAAATATGGATTCATGAAGAAGTACTCTTGCAGCCAACGGAAGATGGTTATCTCGATTCTTCCTTCGTGCCAATCAAATGAATTGGGCCGCACATTTTTAATTGTGGCGCGCGTCAAAGGACGAAGGAGCGGAATACGTCACCCCACGCATGCCGCGCCCTTAAATCAACGATGCGGTTAACCATGATGGCGAAAGCATCGAGGCGGAAACGCAAATTCATTGCCGAGGTTGCAAGACATGGGAGCATCTGTTTCAGTGCTGCCTGTTTTTCTTATTCCCGAACAGATCTGTCCGTTTTTAAATAAAAATTTACAAATTTTTATCATATATATATCGAAAAAATTATATGAGGACAACTAATCATTTTTTAAATATAATAACCAGTTTTATTTTTCATTAAAGTATTATTTTACAGTTTTTGAGCTACAATATGAAAATTATTCTTTAAGATCTATCAGATAGTTGAAAGACTTTGAGCGCATTTTGCTCTAAACTGCAGCAATAATATTGTTATAAATAAAGCCAAAATTGTATTTGATTTAGTAATCCTTTAAGACAACATTTTGCTTTATTTTTTAAAATAGGCTTCTTGGCATCACTGACATGTATGTGCTTCCGGTGATTCCCCTCACAACGTCCTTGTGCTCCACCTCCCAATCCATCTCCCACTGGCATCGCATTCATCCAGTGGAGATGAGGCAGACACACTCTCACACTCGCTTAAAATTTGTAACTTCATTGCGCTCCTAGCTTTTGTTTCCGTTCTCTGGCAGCGGAAGCCGGGCCAGAAATTTCATAACTGCCACAGGAGCAGCTTCACTCCAAATTCAATTATCCTCTCCATGCTCACGGCCCCAGAGGATATCGATGAGTACATCTAAAGACGTACATATGCTTGTGGTTGGTTATCTGGAGATTTGCGATTTCTTTCCCACATTTTTGTTAGCTACCCTAACAGAGTGTTCGGCGGTTAAACTAGGAAGAGATAAAAAATATTTTAAATGTTACAAATTAATTTTAAGGCTTTAGTAAATAAAAGATTTTTTATAATTCTTTAAATGATTAATATTAAGCCTTATTTTAATAAAATACTTAACAAGTACCAATCGGAGCAACTTTAAAAGGTCTATTTATCCTAAATACGTTCTTCATGCATTCATTTAATTTTATGGCACTTTCCAGTTCAATTTGTGCCAGCTCAATTGGTTTGAATCGGCTTCCTGTGTGGAGCTTAGTGCGAAAAAGACCTCAACCACATTAACAATTTAATGAACCTCCACGAACCAGTTTGCCACTTGATTGCCTGCGGCCTGGCTCTAGTCCTGCCTGATTGGATTTAGCTGGTGTTTTATATGCGCCTAAACAAGACTTGCAGCGCTAACGGGCGCACATTAGGCCACGCCCTCGCTTCAGGATCCTCCGGCTCATTGTTGCATCGACAAAGAAAACCCAATTTACATAGAATAGCTGGGGATTATCGGAGCAAGTCCCTTGAGGTCGCAGCCCAGCCGCAAGAGCGCGCCGGCAGCATTTTTAATATGGAAAGCGGATAGCATCCGGATGCAACATCGCCCACGTCCATCGCCCACTTTCACTTCTCCGGATAAACAGTGCGGCGCAAACTTACAGCAGAAAAGAACAACATTTTTATGCACAACACTTGGCCTTTTCTCTTGGGGTTTCTACATGGTAAATATTTGGATAAATCGGTGCGATAAGGGAATTTTTGTTCTTATTGAGCGTGAGTAATTAAATTATTTTATATAATTAAAAGGAAAGGAAGAAAAAAATTCTCTTATTCTCATTCTTCTTTATATAATCTTACATAAATATTTCTCCGTGTATCTTGCATCTCCAGTAACGTCTTCGCCCGTTAACTTGATTGTTTGTGTTGACTTGGTTAGCTCTTGGCCACCGGCAAGGCTTTCCTGCACCAGGCCATTACCGCCGAGCGAGGCGATTAAGTTTAACCTGCTTATGCGGCTATATTTAAGGTAATGATCAAATGGAACAAAAAAGGGGTCTTGGTCTAGTTGAGTAACTCTTACAAAAGTTTATAAAACAGAAACAGTTTATTAAGAAATATTTAACACGTTCGCATATAATAAATATACACTTTAAGTTCCGCGGACTTTAGGGTTCAGTAAATAAAAAATATTAGGAAAATTTAATCTGCAAAATCCTGAAAATATTTGTTACCAACTTCGCCTTAGATTTCAGTAATAAACTGACAATTGATAAAAAATCGATTCCTCCTAACTAGAATATATGGCATACCCTTTGTATATTTTCCCATTTTCTCCTTTAAGCTGTCATAAATCCCCGCGAAATCCATAAACTAGCTGTTCCACCGGGCTTAGTCTGCCGGCGAACTGCATTGCCAGCGACATCTGTAAATGCGACAAATGCATTTGGAATGCAATTCAATTTCCTTATTTTACCCTCGCACGTCCTTGGCAGTGCCTCCAAATGCTTTTATTGTTGGATTCGATGGCCTTAATTTACCGAAAATGTTTCGCCGAGCAATTTACCCAATGTCACCGGGATATTGGCGGTGGATTAGGTAGGTTCCTGCAGTTGTCTCGATTTTCCACGCAAATCGATTCTTTAGGTTCAGGCTAGGAAGGCTGCCACCCTTCTACCTGTCGGACCATTAGCAAATATGTTAAATTCTGTTTACACAGAGCTTGCAGGTAAATTACAGCATCGGATTACGGGATGAACAGTTGGGGCGGGGAAGAGTGAGATGTGAAAAGCTAAATTAATTCAAATGGGATAGAATGCAAATAAAGGGATGGGGGCTTCTAAAAATAGTTGAAGATGTTGAAAACGTGGAGTTTACGATTTAAATCTACGAGTTTTATCTACAATATTCTAGTTGTAAGCGAAGGAATAGCTTAAATCCATATAAAATACACAAATATTATATATAAATATACACAAATATTTATGCAGTTAGTTGTACATTCTTTTTAATTGATTGTTAACTCAAAAAATCTTAAATAGGATAGTTAGAAATAAAACAAATTAATGTGGAGCTTTTCTGAAGTTTTTTTTTCGTGAGTCATATGTGAAAATAACACTCCTTCAAAAGGAAATAGTGGAAGGGAGTGAATTTTCTATATATAAAACTAACAAAAAACTTTTATCCCGAACTACTGCTGAAGGATTCGTCGAAGAAAGGAAAACCACGTGTCAGGTTTTAGTCAAATTGCGAAGTGTTTGTTTTTTTGGGGCAGGTGAAAAGTAATTGAACTTGTTGCCAAACTTTGGCCATCAAACAAGCCGACAGCTGTTGACGGTTGGCCCGTCTCGCGCCCTCTGTCGCTCTCCCTCGATGTCGTCACACGCTTCGTTTGCGCTTTGATGTATGCTATGATTTGTTTTATTGCCCCTGATCCCGAATAGTTGGGGAATTTTTGAGAAAACTTTTTCGGAGCAAGTTTTCGTGCGCTCCCGCCCCACTTGCATTATCTTAGCCGGCGGTTTGTCTGGTCTGTTTGTTCAGTTCGCCGCAAATTATTTGAATTCTCCTGCCCCCCGGACCACTTGAATGCCCGTCGATTAATCTTTGGGGCATCCGAGTTCGGGACTTGTCCTTGCTGTTGGCTGGGCGGGGCTCTGTTTGCTTACAGTTTGAAAATAGATATTCTGGCACTCGACAAGCTTTTATAGTTTGGTTTGGTAATGTGTCCGGACTTTCGCCCTTTGCCTGTGTTTGCATTGCTTTTCGATTTTAATAGTCGAGTTCGGATTATTCCTCAATGGGTTGAGTAAATATTTAATTTAAATATTTAATATTTGCAATAAAATGTGTATCTTAAGAGATAGGTATTTAAATAAAACTGTATATACATTACATATTATAAATAAATTAATAATAAAGCATAGAATTAATTATGATCAAACCAGCAGCACGTTTTAAGTGAAATGGTAGTTTACATTTCACCCTTATTGTTAATACGTAATCATCACCTGTGGGTAATAACTACCAATGGGTAGTTTGTTCCCAACCGGACCGCTTGGCTTTCGTATCACGTCTTCCTGACCATGTGATTAGGCCAATCAGTGCCTGTGGGCAAGCTGGCTCAGTTCGGGCTTGGTTCACACAACACGCCTCTGTTTGAAGCTTTTTGATATCGCGCTGTTTGTTCAGGCTTCATGTATATCTGAAGCTCATAAGTAGGGGCGGTGGGGGCTCGCATTCCATTCGGAAGCCGCCCCCAAAATCAAAGGGAGCCCCTGGATCCTGACCGAGAACATGGGCATTGTGTTGGTAGGCAACCGTGTAAATGCAATTTCCGTTCGGTGCAACCGGAATTTCGTGCGGAGCAGGTGGCACCTCCTGGCTTGACTGATGGACTGACTGGCTGTCAGTCCCAAAGTCCATAAAGGGGAGGTTGCATTAGTTCCGCTGATGTTGTTGATGTAACACTTACTGGCCCAGCATGACTGAATTCCATACAGCGAACAATGGATACTTGAAAATATATATCTGCAAACTGTATTTGTTAAATATTGGAATAACTGTTCAGTATCTGATAAAAGGATTATTATTATTTTGTATATACATATTCATGTTAATATAAAACTATCCTTTATTGAATCCTTTTTAATACCTATTATTTCTGTATTTCGTTTAATAAATGCCCCACACGACTTAATAAAACTTGCAAGTGATTTCACCGATGTCTGCTCGTTTTTATGCGGAACTCTTTGATGGCGCCCTTAGCTCCTGGGAAGTGCAGCATTATTGCAGCACTCAGCCACGCCCCCTCCGCCCACCGCCCCTCTTGAATCGCCCCCCAATTCACCCCGCCCGTGGCCATTTCGCTTTATTGCTTTCTGTATATTGAGGCTTCATATGGCTGCGTGCCCTCGCGATCTCATTTTATGCGAATTTATTTTTATGGACCGTTGACTTTTGATTCTTTTTGTTGTGTGCTGAATATGTTTTATAATAATTTTATGAGCGTTCATGTGACGCCTTCGTTTTGTTTGTTTCAACAAGGGGTTGAATTTCTTTTTGAATGCAGTTCAAATTGTTTGAGATTGCATCTCTTAAATGGTATTCAAACTATTTTTAACTTGATATGCGTATAGGTAACTTATTATTCTATTCCCAAAAGTTATCATTTATATATACATAATGGTTGATAACTGAACTGTTTTTCTAAATAATTGAAAATTCTAAAATGGCTTGAACTCCAACAGTGGTGCCTTAATTAGGTAAAACGCATTCTGTGGGAAGGAAATATTTATTCAAGATGGGTAAGCATATATGTATATTTGTATCACAAATACCCTTTTTTACATTCATGTTCATATAGATATATCTATCCTTTCCTTTCACATCTCTCTGGCAACAAATTTGTGGTACTGCTTTGAATTTCGAGGCTTCGTTTACCTTAAAAACAGCTTGCACAATGATTGCATTTGTTACAGGATTAAATCCTTTGTGCCGTAGGGCAAACTTTAACCTCAACATACGTGTATGGCTTCACCTTTTTGCTGAAATAATTCCTAGAATTCTCTGTGCTGGCTCACATGGCAATAAGCAATTATAAAAATATGAAAGGCTCTAGCCACTTGTACAGAAGTAATTTGTCTTGCAATTAACTGTCGGGGGAAGGAAGTATTTTGGGGTGGCAAAGTCGGCATCCTCATCAACTCCAAAGTGGGGAGTGGTGACACCAGAGAAGGGAGATGGAAGTGCAGTAGAGATGGACAGGTGTTGAAATCACGCACGGGCACCTTTTTTATTATTTACTAAATTAAAAAGAAAAGCAAACATTTGTTTCTATACAAAGTCTTATCAGTTCTATTAACATTTTTTCTAAAATATTCAACAATCAATAGCTATTGTATACATGTAGATATAAAAATAATTTTATAAATTTATAAATCTAAAGTTTTAGTATTAGAACAGTAACTCTATAGTTGTATGTTCTACGAATTTAAAATACTAAAAATTAATTTAGTTTTCCATTGGCTTTTATTGGCTTTTATAAAGCTACAAGACCTTGTCGCTTGAAATCCCTCTCCTTGTCCAATTGTTACACGTATAGCTCGAAAATTGATCTATCGCACTTTGCACTTGCCGATAACAACCGGATTAAGTTGTAAAGCGATTTGGGGGAAGTCTTTTCATTAATATTGTATGTACTGAAAGGTGCTGTTGCCACTGACTGACTCGGCAAATGCTCGAACTTATATTAATGACTTGGCAGTGCATCTCTGAGGAAACATCACATCTTTTATTGCGCGCCCTGCGGGTGCTTGAGCTGTCGTCGCGACATCGCTTGACACTCGCACTCGAGCGATAACCGGAGGAAGGACCCGTAGGGGTGCGAGGCCCAGGACACGTGGATTGAAAGCAAGCAAGAACAATGCACAATGGCAGCAGCAAAAATAAATGTCCGCTAAGAAAAGCAGCAGCTTCAAATAAATACAGTGAAGAAAAAATGCTTGAATAGAAATTGTTTAATTAGAAAATTCTGGCTTAGTACATTTTGATATTTATCTGAGGACCTCGTCCTTAATATCCCATTAAAACTATTTAGTCTTATTTAAACATTGAAAATATAGTAAAAATAATTCCTTAATCTAGGTAAGTCTTATTTTTACTGTATAATCAGAACATACACATTGAATGGGAACTTAGGGCAAAGCTCTTACGATAGCAAGTACTCATCTTCCCTTGGTCATGTCACCTCACTTTTCGCCACACTCTTCGCTGTCCTGACAATGGCAAATACTCGTATATTGGAAGTTAAAGAGGAGTCCAACTGAACGGAAGAGAGAGGTCTCCGGCTAATGCTTCCGTTTCCTGGACGCCAACGGCATAAGTCCGGAGTAGAGCAGCAATCGTCCTGGTGTCCCTTTATTGCCCGCTTCCTGCAGTTTTCCAGTCGCATCCGATTGTTCGGTTCAATTGCAATCATATTACAAGCCACATTTAATTTAATTTCTTGCGGAAATACAGAAGAAATCAAAATCAAACGAAACATGCCCAGAGTCCAGGGCTTGGCCATTTATAGCTGAGGGTTTTTTTTCGGCATTTGGTCAACTTTTTGGCTCCATTTTGGTTATTTAATGGGACGGAAAAAAATATCTCGAGGGAAATGTGTGCAAACACAATGCACCAAAAGTTGAAGCTCACTCATTATCGGAGTACTTCTCCACATTTTGAGTGATTCCAGAGGGCGCATGCGTTAATTTGGAGTCCTTTTGTGGGGACCCACATCCTTAGAAACTCAAAAGATTTTCTTTATCAGCAAACCTGTTGCATGTGCCTTTTGCCATTAAAATTACATTAAACAATGCAGACAATTTAAAGCAATTATCTCTGACTGCTTCAAATTTGACTCAGTTTCGTTTCGGTGTAAGGAAAATATTTTCTCTAATTGTCTGCCTTTTGTCTGAGACTGGACCATTGCAAAGGATTTTGTTTGATCAGCTCCCTTGCCAAGGGCCATGAACTGGACCAAGTCGGAATTTTATTCTGGCCGCCCACTCGGATTTATTTTTCTTTCTTCTTGGCTTTTCCAGGGAAATCGCTCTGCTCAAGTGGCAGGCTGCCCGGGGCCGTGCAACTTGTTGCTTTGATCAGCTCTCGGCTTAAAGTGGATATTTCCACGTCTCCAATTTATTCTGCACTTCTCTTTTAGCGAAACCTGTCTGTGACCACGTCCTTTGTGGCTTTTACTGCTCTGATTCAATATTTCATTGCTGCAGCTGACAAACGGACATTTTTTTATCAAGGGCAAAAAATAGTAAGTGCAGCTGAGACGCAAATTCTAAGAATTTCCAGGGAAAATTCAATAAATGATTTACAACAATGTATGTCAGATAAAAATATGAAATTATCTGCTTTTTAGGACTGAATTAGGTATCTTCAAGAGCCACAATGAATCCATAGTGATCTATTAGATACATCCAGAAAAATAATGGTTAAAAGTCAAAGCCAAACTTTACACGAAAACGATTTGATTTATTTATTAAAAATATGTTTATGCTAAAACCACCAGGATCTCTGAAAGGGCGACTAACAGCCACATTTAAATCACTTATGGTGTCATGACACTGTATTAAAAACTTCATTAATTGGCGTTTTCATTAGAAGCTT